>OZ005652.1:108137409-108330246 GCA_963930645.1 Salticus scenicus
CTGTTTGGGTTCCATCTGTCGCGTGACAGCGGCGGCAAAAATCACGCTGTTGATTTGAAATTTGGTACACACGTTCATGAGACCCACGCAAAACGCTGTATAGTTTTGGGTGTGTATTCCACTTGTAGTTCGTGTGCAGGGATACAGCAATTTTTTTCTTATCATCACGGACTATGGGAGGAATTTGTATGTACCGGAATAGCGGCCGAAATAATCACGCTATTGATTTGCAATTTGGTACACATATGCATGAACCCGATGGAATTAGCTGTACAGTTTTAGGTGTGTATTCTATTTGTAGTTCTTGTACAGGGATATTTTTCTTATCATTACGGTATCTAGGAAGAATTTGTATGTACCGCGATAGCCACCGCAAAAATAAAGCTATTAATTTGCAATTTAGTACACATTTTTATGACCACACAGAATTTTAGCTGTATAGTTTTGGGTGTGTATTCCATTTGTAGTTCGTGTACAGGGACACAACGAAATTTTTCTTATCATTGCGGCTTATGGGCAGAATTTGTATGTACCGCCACAAAAATCCTCCGATTGACTTGCAAATTGGCTCACACTTTCAGGGTCTGTAAAGAAATAGCTATAAATTTTTTATGTCTATATGTTTTATGAACTGTCTACATGGACAAGTTAAATTTCTTATAATTACAGCATATGTGGTGATTTTCGTTTAAACGCATTTTGACATCATTACTTTGCTATCAACAAATTGAAATTAGCGTACAATACTGAGATGCTTAAACTTATGTTTTCTGCAGACAATATTTGCTCTTAGGCTTCCTAATTACAGGACCATACAAAAGTGTTCTGACAATGTAACGTAAGCAGCCAAATTAGTCCCAATTTCGAACAATTATTCATGAAAAACGTATAATAAGCTGAATAGTTTCTACTGGTGTATACACGTTTATGGTTCGTTTACGGAGACATACAAATGAATTTCATAACATTAGAGCCTATGAACACATTTTTATTTAAGCGCACTTTAATGCGTTTATGCTGCATTCAACATAATAAAAAATAACATAAGTTATAAAGATGCTTAAAAGCATGTTTTCTCTAGAAAAAGGATATATTAATTTATTTACGGGACCTCAAAAAAGAATTCCGATGACGTACTATAATCTTCCAAATGATGTCAAATTAGGATGAAATATTAATCAGTTATAATTAGTTAAACAGGTGTATTCTTTTTAGCGCATATAATTACTGTGTCTCCTTTTCTGGGATACATAAAAGAGTTTCGTTTACGGTCTATTGTCAGTATTTCTTAAAAGTGTATTTTAACATGCTTACGCATCGTTAAATATAATGAAATTTTCTTTGAATTTTAAAAGAATGTTTTTCAGTGGAGACGTGTAGGCATAGAATTGATAATTCATTTAAAGGGTTACACAAAATAATTCCGATATGATATGTAATCATTTTGCATGAAATTCGGTATAAGTATTTAAGAATTACAGGGAATCAATGCAAGACAATCACTTATTAGTAATATATATATATACATAATATATATATATATATGTATATATATATAAATATATTACAAAAAGAGAGATACAGCGAGGGGTTGAGGGGTGCGGCAGCCCCCTCTCAGAAGCGTGTTTGTTTATGTAACAAATCAATCGAATCAATAAATATATATTATATAATAAGGAATTATATGTATATATATGTATATATCCGTTGAATAATGCGTGATGCAAATAGGACGGTGAGGCTTCTGATCTGCAAATCCGCTAGTTATTTTGTATATGCAGCAAGAGTCAATTCAGTTCCAAAACATTTTGATTTTATGCTTATAATACGGACCATACCAATGCAACAATAACTCCTCCCCTCCAATAAATTTACTTGAATATTTTATAAAGTGTCTACTTTACTAATTTATTTACAACTCATATAAGCATTAGAATTGTCAATGTCAACTCATTGCTGTATTACATAAAAGTTTTTTTAGGGAAAGTGCCGATAGTTAATGGGATATTTATAGTTGCAATATTTAGGTATTTTAAATAGTACTATTTTAAAGGCGTTTTCTTTATTTTATTTTATTGGAAAATTTAAGATTTAAATTTTAAAATAATAAAATAATTCTAGAAAGTTTTCCATTTCAAATTCGTAAAATATTTTTGAACAAATATTCCGAATATTTTAAAACAAATGGCTAACTAAGACATAACGTTACTAAAAAAATTAAAAGAAAAACTTTATGTTTTAATTAATTAAAACGATTACAGTTTTTATTTTTTTAATAGTAATACCGAAGTAAAAATTTTACAGGATTCAAAAGGCCCGAATTATTACAACCAATCTTTAAACAATGCTATTTTAAAATAAATTCCTTTATAAATGTATTTAAGATATTACTGATTTAATAGTGTTTATAGAAAGGGGAGAGTTTGTAAAAGCCTGGGCCCTCTGCTTTAAGTAATACAAAAATGGGCTCTTTATGTTATGTTTTGATTAAATTTAGGAAAGGACCTACATATATTTTAATATTAAGTTAATGAGTTTTAGAATAAGTTCGTACAATCTTACGTGTGTTTCACTTATAGTATTTGCAGGATTTTTTTTTTTTTTTTTTTTGCACAATAATACAAAACAAAGCATTCTTTTCCAATATCCATTCCTTCAAAAGTTATTCCTTATTAAAAGCTATATATTTTGTATGGTTTTTATTAAACAAAGGTATAAAGTTTAATTTTTAAGATTTTTTCTTATGCATACAGAAAAGCAACTGGTACTTTTAAGACATCATTCCGCAGATAAAATACATTTAATGTCAAATTTTGCAACGGGTAAAAACAATCAGAATGTCTTAATAAACCGTGCGAATTGCATTTTTCTCTCTTGTTTATTAACACTTTCCAACAAGGTTGAAAAGTGTTTATGACTTGAGTTTGTCTGTCTGTCTGTCTGTCTGTCTGTCCGTCTGACTGTCTGTCTCTCTGTCCGTCTGTCTGTCAGTCCGCGCTCTAAATCGCGTAAATATTTATGGAATGTCTTGAAACTGATATATGTTATTCAAGTTCACTATCGGAAGTTCCCTATTGAAAATGGAGCATATACCTCTACTGGTTTGTGTACAGGGACCCCCGAAAATATTTCAAAGCATTGTATTCTATGAGAGGCATTTCTATAAACCATATTTTCATACCCTTACTGTACAAAACTCTTAATGAAATTGAAATATGTTATATACGTTCACTATCGGATGTTTCCTATTGAAAATGGAGTTTATACCTCTACTGGTTTGTGTACAGGGACCCCCGAAAGTATTTCAAAGCATTGTGTTCTATGAGAGGCATTTCTATAAACGATATTTTCATACTCTTACTGTACAAAAATCTTAATGAAATTGAAATATGTTATACAAGTTCATTATCGGATGTTCCCTGTTGAAAACCTCCAACTGATTTGTGTACAGGGACACACAAAAGTATTTCAAAGCAATGTGTTCTATGAGAGTCATTTCTATAAACTAAATTTTAATAACTTTACTTTGCACAAAGATTTATGAAATTAAAATGTGTTATTTCTAAGCACAAAGAAAATGCTTTGCGCAGAATGTAGCATGATTAGCATTAGATTTACAGGGTGACACAAAAATATTCAGTTATACGAGGGTTGCTATTTATATTTCTGGCCTTGGCAACAGTAAGTGTTGCTAGGCGACCGCAGACGATTTTAATCGAAAGTTTGATATTTTTAAACGTAAATTCAGCAGACGATTTACCATTATAGCTTTATTTGTGTTGTTGACAGTAAATTGAAAAGTTCTTCTCTTTCAAAAAATGGAATTGAATCGTGAAAATTTTCGTGCGATTATTTTTCATAACTTTCGACGTGGATTGTCAAGACAAGAGTGCTTCGATGAACTTAATTCTTTATACAGCGATAAAGCGCCATCCTACAGCACTGTAAAAAATTGGTATAACGAATTTAATCGTGGTCGATGTTCGATCCAGGACGAATCCCGTGCAGGTCGTCCAAAATCCGTTGTTGTGCCAGAAAAGATCGATGCTGTGCGTGAACTGATAAAGCAAGATCGTCATGTGACATACCGTGAGATTGAGGCGTCTTTGGACATTAGTATGACTAGCATCAATAAAATATTGCATGAACATTTGAGCGTAAAAAAAAAAAAAAAATTGTTCGCGTTGGATCCCGCATAATCTGACAAACGCTCAAAAAAAGGCTCGTGTCGATTAGTGCAAGGAAATGTTGGAAAAATACGTTCAAGGTACATCAAAGGCTGCGTATAACATCTACACAGGTGACGAATCATGGATCTATGCATATGAGCCGGAAACAAAACAGCAATCAACTGTATGGGTCTTCCAAGGCGAGGCAAAACCAACAAAAGTTGTTCGAGGAAGAAGCACATCGAAACAAATGATTGCCTGTTTCTTCGGCATTAACGGTCATGTGACAACAGTGGCGTTAGAGCAACGCAGGACGGTCAATTCTGAATGGTACACGACCATTTGTTTGCCAGAAGTCATCGGAGAAATTCGAAAAAAGCAGAAGAACAGGCGAATCATTCTTCACCACGACAATGCGAGCTCTCACACATCGACTCAAACAAATGCATTTCTGACTGAGCGAAAGATCGAACTGATGGGTCATCCGCCGTACAGCCCTGATTTGGCACTTCTTCTTATTCCCACACATCAAAAATAAATTACGTGGACAACGATTTTCGACCCCCGAAGAAGCGGTTGATGCATTCAAAACGCATGTTTTGGAGTTACCTCAAGCGGACTGGAAAAAGTGCTTTGAAAATTGGTTCAAACGCATGCAAAAGTGTATTGATCATCATGGAGAATATTTTGAAAAACAATAAAACCAATTTCGATCCTACATATTTGTTTTTTCATTATTAGGCCAGAAATATAAATAGCAACCCTCGTATAAACAGCTATTAATAAATATTTGCTAAAAGTGTACTTTCGTTTACATTGAGCGTTTTTAACACTTTCTAACATTTTTAACACGTCCCAACAAGGTTGAAAAGTGTTAATGACTTCGGTTTGTCTGTCTGTCTGTCTGTCCGTCCGTCTGCCTCTCCGCGCTCTAATTCCTGTAAATATTTGTGGAATTTCTTGAAACTGATATATGTCATTCAAGTTCACTAACGAATGTTCCCTTTTGAAAATGGAGTTTATACCTTTACTGGTTTGTATACAGGGACAACCGACAGTAGTTCAAAGCATTGTGTTCTATGAGAGGTATTTCTATAAATCGTATTTTCATACCTTTACTGTACACATATCTTAATGAAATTGAAATATGTTATTCCAGTTCACTATCGGATATTTCCTGTTGAAAATGGAGTTTATACCTCTACTTGTTTGTGTACAGGGGTACCCGAAAGTATTTCAAAGCATTGTGTTCTATGAGAGGTATTTCTATAAATCATATTTTCATACCTTTACTGTACACATATCTTAATGAAATTGAAATATGTTATTCAAGTTCACTATTGGATTTTTCCTGTATAAAATGGATTAAATACCAACTCTGTTTTATACACAAGGGCACTCAAATGTATTCTAAAGCACCGCGTTCTATGAGAGATATTTCTATAAATCAAATTTTAATAACTTCACTTTCCACGAAGTTTTAGGAAATAAAAATATGTTATTTATATGCACAAAAGAATGATTTACATAGAATATAGCATGATTAGCATTAGATTTACAGGTTGACACAAAAATATTTTGTTATATTAAGAGCTATTATTAAAATTTTGCTTGAATTTTACTTTCGTATACAATAAGCGTTTTTAAAAATTCCTAACATTTTTTAAGTGTAAATATTATATCAATTTGTGTATCTGTCCGTCTTTCCGTCTGTCTGTCTCCCCGCGCTCTAATTCCCGTAAATATTTATGAAATTTTTTGAAACTGATATATGTTATTCAAGTTCACTATCGAATGTTTCCTATTGAAAATGGAGTTTTTATCTCTACTGGTTTGTGTACAGGGACACCCGAAAGTATTTCAAAGAATTGTGTTCTATGAGAGTTATTTCTATAAACCATATTTTCATACCTTTACTGTACAATATCTTCATGAAATTGACATATGTTATTCAGGTTCACTGTTAGATGTTTCCTATATAAAATAGATTACATACCACCATTAGTTTATGTACAAGGACACTCAAAAGTACTCCAAAGCATTGCGTTCTTTGTGAGATATTTCTATAAATCAAATTTTAATAACTTTACTTTCCACGGAAGTTTTAGGAAACTGAAATATGTCATTTATATGCACAAAAGAATGCTTTGCATAGAATATAGCATAGTTGTCATTAGATTTACATAGTGACACAAAAATATTCATTTATATTAAGAGCTATTAATAAAAAATTGATAGAATTGTACTTTCGTTTACTTTAAGCGTTTCTGACACTTTCTATATTTTTTTTAGTGTGAATATAATTTCAATTTGTGTATATGTCTGACTATTCTTCTGTCCGTCTGTCTGTCTCTGTCTGTTTTTCTGCGCTCTAATTCTCGTAAATATTTATGGTATTTCTTTAAACCAATATATTTTATTGAAGTTCACTATCGGATGTTCCCTATTGAAAATGGAATGGATACCTCTTCTGGTTTGTGTACAGGGTCACCAAAAATTATTCGAAAGCATTGTGTTCTATGAGAGGAGTTTCTATAAATCATATTTTAATACCTTTAATGTATAGAAACTTTAATGAAATTTTAATATGTTATTCATTTCCCTATCGGATGTTTCCTATGTAAAGTAGAGTACATTTCTAACTGGTTTGTGTACAGGGGCACTTGAAAGTACTCCAAAGCATTGTGTTGTATGAGAGTTATTTTTATAAACCAAATTTTAATAATTTTATCTTCCACGAAGCTTAATGCAATTGTAATATATTATTCGTATGCACAAAAGAGTGTGCCTTCTATGTAATATAGTATGGTTAGCATTAGGTTTACAGGGCCACTCAAAAATAATCAGTTACATTAAGAGGTACTAATAAAAATTTGCTGGAATTGCACTTTTGTTAACATGAGCGTTATAACACTTTCTTATAATTTTAGTGGGAATATGATTTCAATTTGTGCATCTGTCTGTCCGATTGTCTACATTTCTATCTGTTTGTCTACGGCTCCTATCATCCGTGAATATTTTGAGAATTTTTTAAAAATGATACACTCATGTTCCCTATAGAATGTTCCCTATTTGGAATGTCACTAATAGGTGCTGTACAACTAGTTTGTTTACAGGGACAATAACAACAATAAAAAAAAAAAAAAAAAAAAAAAGCCAATGTATTACGTTTTAGGACAGAATTTTTTAAAAAGTTACATTTAAAAAACTTTCTACTACAAAAATCTTAAAAACATTGACATGTATTATTAGTATTCTAAAATATTGTTTTGTATAGAATATGATATGATTAACTTTCAGATTTACAGGGCTACAGTAAAATATTCAGAGAGTTTAAAAGCTGTAATTAGAATCTAACGGCTGCATTTTCTTTTGCGTTAAGCATTTTTAACACTTTCCAAAATGCCTAAGAGTAATTTTAAAATCTATTAGTCTATCTGTATGTTTTTCAGTCCTTATGTCTGTTGTGCGATAACGTAGGTAAAGAATATTAATAGTTATTCGAAACAATTGCGTACAGTTGGAAAGTGTTACTAATCGATGCGTACTGCATGATTTTTCTTTCTTGTTTATTTATATATTTGTTTTGAAGATGCAATTTCAGATTTTTTTTTTCCTCAAACAATTTTTTGCCTTATCCTTTTTTTTTTTTTTTTTTTTAATAAGAAATGACTGCAGGACATGATAAAATGTAATTTTGAACAAGGGTATTAAAATTAAATGCATATCAAAATAAAGAAATTTGAATATTTTTAATTTACATATAATTTAAATGAAGCAAAAAAAAAAAAAAAAAAAAGGTTATCTGTCTTATGATTTATAAGTATCTATTTATATGCAAAATTTTATGGACGTCATTCTGAATTTTATTCTTTTGAATATAAATGTGGTCAATGAAACATAATTTTCTTACTTACTTGATCAGATTACTGTTTGAGAAAACAGGTAATACTTTTGTAATTTTAAGATCAATTTATATTTCAAAAATAAAGTATGTAATTTATATCAATATATTATGTATATACATATAATTTTTTTTTTCTGTAACGACTGAAGGATATATATATATACTTTAATTTTGGGTTAAACACTTTTCTAAATACTTCTCACTTATATTTTTGTCAAATTACTCGTAAATTATTAACTTATTTAACTATACACGGAATTAAAATCCTTATAAAACCAATCTTGAAACTGTCTTAAAATAATTGTCTGTTATTAGAAAGTATTAAGCAGTAGCAATTTATATCAAAAAAGTTAAATATATATATTCTAAAATTACGTAAATTTAAATTATACTTGATTAAATATTTCATATTCAATTTAATCAAATCTAAGTATAAATCAATTATCTCTACGCATCCCATTAACGCAAATATCGGAAACCTTATTTAAGTATCATCGATATATTAAGAATTAAAAGTCTTGATTGTCTTTAGATAAAATCACAAAGCTTAAAATTTATCTCCTATTCATAAATCATTTAATCAAATATATCTGTAGGGAATCATAAATAATTTATAACAAAACTATCTGAACTGAAATAATTATAAATTGCTGAAATGAGAACGAAAGTTAAAGGTTACTGAAATTGCTTTTAAAACTGTTATTTCTTAAATTATATAAATCAATACTAATAACTTCTGATAAGCTATTACTTCAAATAATCATAATTTTCGTTTAAATCTATATTTATGCCATTTGCATACACCTGATTTGCATTAATTTTGCGAAAATTTCTAATTTAAAACCAATAATGGTATAGCGAAAATTGAAATATCCATATTTCACTTACTTTAACTTTAATGAAACTGCAAAATTAATCTGTTCGGTTGAGGAATAATTTAAAACTTATTAACACAATGCTATTAAAGAAAAATAATTCTGGAGATTTTCATTTTCTTTCAGTCTGTATTTAATTAGCGTAATAGCGTTTATTATTCTATTAGTTAGTGTAATAGTATTAGTATTTGCTATTTAAATACAGGATCTTTATTTCAGAATCGTTTATGAATTAATAGTGAAACTAAAGGCTTTATCAATATTTAATTAAATTTCTGCGCGTATTGTTTCATCTGTTTGATGTTTAAAATGTAAAATATAAAATACGTCATGAAATGACGAAAATTTGAAGCTTTGTCCTGCATATAAAGATTTGGTGCAGTTTACATTTCACAATACGTTATAAATAATTAATGAAGTAAGTCTAGAAGAAAATAGAATTCGATTATTAAATTTTAAGATACACATTTTAATTTATTCAGTTTTGGCAGACAATAAACTAAAACAAACGTATTTCGTATAAAGTTTTTATAACTTTTTTTGCGATAAATGTTTTTATTCATTTATATATTTAGTTTTATGTTTTAATTTAAAGTAAAATGAAGAAAAGCTTTGTCAAAAATAAATAAATGTTTGAGAAATAAAGTGAATTTCGCTGTTTTCTACCCTTCACCTATCTTTCTCTCCAATCTCTCTCTCTCTCACTTTTTTTCTTTGTTGTAGTTATCCTTTTACGTTACCTTTAGCACTCAATGTACTAGGGAACAGATAGCATAACACATATTTCTAAGAGTTTTGTGTCCAAAAGCTTTTCTATGGTGTGAATTTTAGCAAATCATTAAATAATAATAAGAAGAATGAATAAAAATGCATTCATTTAATATATTTTTTTAATGAAAAGCCTTAACGCTTAACTTGATTATATATAATTATTTTACACATTATATGTATATATATATATATATATATGATTCTCTAAGAATGAAAACGAAGAATAGTCAGTTAAATAATTTACAAAAAGAAACATACTCAGGCCAAACAAAGTAACTAGGTATCTTAAATTGTTTTAAATTTTAAGAATAATAATAGTACTTACTTTTATTTTTAAGACTATTTATTTATTTATTTATTTATTTTACACATTTTATACATTTCTTTTTAGTAACATTAAATAAAACTAATCAAATTGTATGTATTAGTTTCATGAAAATTTTATATTGCATTGTGATAGCTTAAGAACCTTCAGAACCTTCAATAGTTACTAAAGCTTTAAACACAAGTAAACATTACAAATTTCAGCACTATAATACAAATAACTAATAACACTGCTCGGTAGGTAAATTCCTTTGACACCATTTCAACATAATATAATGTAAAATGACCTCCTGAATCCGAATATGACGCCCATTTTGCCCTATCACCCACCGTTTTTTAGGAATGGCTCCATATTTTTATCATTTTTTGGTGATTTTATGGCTATAAATTTTATTTTTAGGAGGAGGGGGGGGATTGTTTTAACCGTTAAATATCTTCTGAGGGGCTACAGAGTTGAAAAATTCTGAAATGTGAACATTTTGCAGCAAGGGGAAAATTTGGATGGGGGCATTTGCCACTGAAATTATATATTACATTTATTATATTTTATCTCTCAATTATTATTATTATTTATCATACATTATATATATATATATATATATATATATATATATTGTTTTTAATTGTTAAAATCATTATTTTCCATTCTTCAAATCAAATTCATAGTCATAAAATTATCGAACAGGAAATGAAATTGAGGAAGGATGTAGTGCTTCTAGAAAACGGTGGGTGACTAGGCAAAATGAGAGTAATATTCGGATTCATGAGGTCATTTTACATAAGAATCAGCAAGAATGATATCAGACCTCGATTTTCTTTTCTTTTTTTAATCTGTGCATTAGTGTTATCCATATCACCGTAGGAATAATAAAAACTTATGTGCATTTTAAATAAGGTTTCAGAAATTATCATACTTAAAATACGATGCAAAAATCATGCGTTACTACTTCTCGTCTTTTCGAAACCGCAGTGCTTCCCTTTATTTTATGGTGCATGAAGAAGTTTTTATGCTTAAATAAAATAGATTAACGTTTTTCATTTTTCATTTTTTTTTTTTTTTTTTTACTACCAAATCACAAAGGTTTAACATTGGATTTTGTTTATATATATATACATGCAACACACACACACGTATATACAGAGAAGCGTGGGGTTAGTTGTAACAGGGGTAAGAAGTAACACTCAATTTACGAAATATTTTGTAACATTTTTGATTAAATATTTCGACCAACACAATTGTTAATGCGCGCTTTATTATGTAAGCACAATCAATGTTCCGTAAAAAGGGTTGATGCGAGGTTCAGTCAGTACACGTCCTTCATTTTAGCTAGTTAGGAAAAAAAAAAAAAAAACATTTAACGTAAATTTTGATTAAATGTATGTTAATTTATATTTTAAAGAAATGTTCATAGCTATTTATTTTGTCTATGTGTTAAGTTATAAAAAAAATTGTTTATTTATTTATTTATTTATTTATAAATCGTTATACTTTTCTATAAATAAAGAAAATGTTCAAAATCATTCGACGAGGCAAGTTGTAACATTCATGTAATTGGACATTCTATTTTAAATCTTAACAAGCAAATTACACATTTTATGCTTTATTCTGTGAATTTGTTTTTTTTTCTTGTTTTATAATAAGGAACTATAAAAATACGTCTGAAAGAGCGTATGGTCATACATGATTTGGCTACAGTTGAAATCTTCTAGAAAGGTCCAAATATTAGACACCATCACCCGTAAAAAAAAAAAAAAAAAAAAAAAAAAAAAAAAAAAAAAATGAAAATATATTTTGAAGAGATAATTAAAAAGTAACACAAACATAAAGGGGACAAGATAGAAAAAAAGATAAAAGGAATAAATAAATAATAACATGAAAGGATAAAATATATATAAAATAATATTAACACTAGATTTAAAGTCTGAATCAAAGAAGTGGTTTCATGTAGCTTCTGGAGATGCCTACAACCAAGGATCGTAGTCTCCGCCCCCCCCCCTTTTTTTTTTTCAGGATACTTTCAAAAATGAGAAATTTATGTCTTTTTTATTACCACTGTTTTTATAGAATAATTTCTGTCCTATTTAATCACGACATATTACTTTAAAAATGCAATAAAAAATGCAATAAAAAATTCTCTAAGGAAAAAAGTGGTGGCAAAACAGGCGGAATTTTCTCATCTCTGAAAGTGAACTGAAAAATAAATAAATTAATGAATAAATGAAAAATACAAACGGCAGGGACTACGATCCCTGATACATATTCTCTGAGGCAGAATGGACTTCATGCTTAATTTGCAAAATATGGGCACACATTAAATGTGTGAGAGGGAACATGGACAATATATCTTTGTTTTGTATTAACTTCAGTTCTGAGAAAGAGTGATTTCAATACTGATTAGATATTTAGTTTTTTTTTTTTTCATTTTACTGTAATCCATTTGATATAATTCATTGTTACTATTCCAAGAATGTATAATTTAATATTACTTATTTTTTTATTTTTTTTATTGAATCAATAAATGATTGATAGCAAAAACATTTTGAAATATTGTCGTTTTTTGTTATAGTATTTACCTCATAACTGTTACAATTTGTCCCAAATCCGGGGCAAATTGTAACAGGCAAATAATTTCGAAAAAATATTTTTTGTGCTAAAATTAGCAAAATCAATGTAAGTTGTTTTTATGAATATGATAAATGGTTATGCATGCTATGGAAAACAGCAATTATAAACAGTAGAACCTAAATGCATTTTAAAATGTATTTAATTTTCTGAACACTGTTACAAGCAGCCCCACTCTCCCCTACACGCACACACAACTGAAGAATTCAACTGAAGATTTCCACTGAAAGAATACTACTTTAAAAACGCAGTTATATGCATGTATATATATATATATATATATATTTATACATGCATATAACTGCGTTTTTAAAGTAGAATTCTTTCAGTTGAAATTGATTGCATCATTTATTTTACTTGATCTATTTTTCGTCTGAGAAGAGGCTGTCTGGCTATTATTATAATAATTTGTTATTTACATTATGTCGATAGGATTGCTATAGTGATATAAACTCAGGAATGTGACTTCACTAGTAGGTTTCGGATGCGATCTGAACAGTCGCAAATTTTTCAATATACAAGAATAATAAATATGAATAGAGTATTTTTTATAAAAATTCAGAGAACAATTACACATATTTAGACTGATTTTATGTAAAAATTACGTTAAATAAAATATGAATAAAATCATCGATGATATTCAAATAGATAGCTATTAAATAAGATAATACTATTTACTATTAAATGAGATAATATTTTCTGTTTTTTCAAGTCAAACAGATGGCCACCTCGTTAAAATTTCGAATTACATATTGATTTATAAAAATTACCAAAATATCAAGTATATATTGATTTATTTTTATATGTAAAAGATATATTTAGGAAAAGAAAACTTCGGTTTTTGTTACGTTTTATATTTCTCTGTGTAAAAGTAAAATGAAATAAACTAAAAATAAACAGTATTTAGTGTATATCTTTATCCTTTTGATGGAGCTTATCAAAAATTATTTTAATAAATTGGTGGATTGTCTTTTGATGGATTGTCTCTGAAGCATGCGGTAAAACATATTTCTGGCATTTTTAAATTTTTAACATATTTTAAGGTTTTGCTTTGTGAGAATTTATCAATAACCATTAAAATTTCTGCAAAAACATCTTATCGTTTGTAGCAAAGCAAAATTTCATTTCATTTATTTATTTATTTAGTTTTTAGCGTTCATCAATTTTTTTTAATTCAATGAGATAACCGAGTTATTTTATTTGTATTAACATATTATTTTTCTATCCTAATATAGGTATAATAAAATTTAATATTCTTTCAAAATTCTAAGTTCCCCATTATACTATAGGTATTGGGAACTTATTGTTTGTGAATAAGTTTAGTTCCCCATCTTATTATAGATATGGGGACCTTTGGTAACTGAGAGAATTTTTGAATGTTTCACGATGTTTTACGTTTAGAGGTGTGAGGAATCCTAAAGTCAAAAATTCGGTATGGTAGTCACACTGTAAAAAATTTTGTGTCACATTACACAACAATATTGAGGCAGCTTATTTGTCAGAACCATGTTGAGAAACGTTACCAGAAGTAACTGTGTAACAATAGCATGTTGCACAGAAACGTGTGGTGACATTTCTCTACATGGTTGTGGAAAGTAAACTGCTTCAATATCGTTATGTAAAGTGACACAGAATTTTTTACAGTGCAGTTGGTGGGTTACTTAGTTACTGTACACATTATATCAAGGATAAACGATCGTGAAGAAAGCACCAGATTTAAAATTTATATTTTTATAGTGTAACGTACCTTATTGAATTTCAAATTAAATTTATAAAATTTCGTAAGTTGGTCGTTATTTATCATTTCTTAATATAGCAGAGTAGGGAAAATTTTACATGAATGTACATTATGAGAATTATTTTCATCGTAAAAACCTGGACTAGTTTTCAAATATAATTTGTCATACCCCACTGAGGAAAAAAAATATATATATCGCCTTCCTTTAGAATGAATACGTGGCCATTTTCTAAATCGCTTAACTAGAAATATAGATTTCCAAGCTATGCGCGAAACGCCAATAAACTGAATAGACGACATTATCGATAATTTCTAGTGTACATATTTCTAGATGATGAAACAATATTCAGAATGAACTAAATATTCTGAATCATTTGTATTGCGAGAAATTCTCGTTTGATTTTCTAGAACTTGGTAATAAACCAAGAATACAGTTGCTGAAACCCACCTCTTGTAGTCTCATTTATTTGCAGATATTTTTATATAACTTTGCCCGCGAGAATATAGGCAAACTCTCTAGAATTCTAATAGGTTCTTCTAGAACTCGCTTTCCAAGGGATTTAGAATTTATAAGGATGACATGGAACTATTTTTTCTAAAGCCACAACTGAGGTTCTAGATGTCAGTTACAGAATTTTTTCTCAGTGTTGCATAAGCATTACTGAATATCAGTATTATTAATATTATTATTAATATTATTATTATTTTATTATTAATATTTTTTTTTTTTTTGAAATTTTCTAAGTCAATCAAAATTTCATATATATTAATATGACAGATCAGAGTAAAATTTTCTGCAAACGACCATTATAAGTATTATTTTCAACGTAAATATGAAATAAATTTAAAGCATCGTTTATGATATTCACGTGGACATAACTAATTGTTAACATCCTATTTTACCATATTTTTATTAACTTCGACTCTTGTTTGTTTGTTTGTCCGGTACAAATCTTGCAATCGAATTTTAACTATTTTCCCTACTACCTAGACATTTGAGACTTTGAAAATAGCTCAGAACCCGATGACAACACAATACTTCGAAGCCTGATTTTTGAATTTTTGATTATTTTTTTTGAATTAATTAAAATATGAAAATAACAAACTCGTAATAACTTTAAAAGTTGCCATTAAAATATTACCTATAAATTAATTGTTGCAAAAAAAAAAAAAAAAAAAAAAAAAAAAAAAGAGTTCATTTTCTTTCGACATAAAAATAAATACATTTAATTACACGTGAACGTTAAAAAGTTGTAAAAAGTTAAATTATGCATCTCACAAAATTTGACGTCATTATCACTTTGGAAATTTTATACGCATGGATAAAGTGCTACTGTTTTATAGCTATATAGTTCTATAGCTATGATTCAACAGAAAATTAATAAAACATGGCATATAAAAATCTTTTTAACTTATAATTATTTTGAAAGCTTTGTAATATATTCGAAATTTAGAATATTTAATTATCAGTGCTCTATTTTTACACTCGTAGGTTATATTGGCAATAAAATATTTTTATAACACGACTGAATTAGGACAATATCCTGCGTAATTACACAATATTTGAACTTCCGTATAGTGTTTCCGGAAAATTAAAAAAATACAGCTGTCGCTATCAAAATTATGCAACAATTTTATGAAATGGCTAAAAATATTAAAGCGGGGCAAATGGAAGCAGAGCCAATATAGTTAGTGCAAGTACACTAAGCGCCAAAAAAAAAAAAAAAAAAGCCGCACCTGTATATTTTACTTGTCGCCTTCTACAATCGCAAATTTTCGAACAGATTTTATTATGTTGTCCTCCACATACACCTTAGCTTTGCGTTCAGTGTTAAAAACAAAATGCAATTGTCAGGAAAATTGCAATTTTAGAAATGATTTAAAAAATGGTAAAATAAGGCAGTAAACTACGCCACAAAAAGTATAAATTTTTGAATGAAAATCTAAAAATATTTTAATACATGCGATGACAAAATAATTAAATGTTAACGAAATATTGGTAAAAGGGTTTGTATATAAAGGGTTTGTGTAAAGGGTAAAATATATAAAAATAATTGGCCGTTTAAACTGGAAATTTGGTTTTAATTGGCCATGTTGCTCATCCAAGCGAGATGACCGTAAATTAAAAAGCCATTGTTTATAAAATCGGTTTGTATTACATTTAGAACATTAAAGAGATTCTGAAAATGTTTTTAGCAGCATAATTTTTTTAACTACAGTATAGCAACTTTTAAACAAAGCAGGTTCAAATGACAGAAAATTTGAAAAAAATCCATTCTTAGTGAAGAGAAATAGAAAAGCAAGACCTCAGATGGCTAAAAAATTTAAAAAAAAAAATGATTAGTTAATCATTGGGCTGAACTGGTTCTCTTTAAGGAGTCAAGTTTAACTTATTTCAAGCTAAAGAAAACAAGCAGATCTGACAACGAAAATATGCCTTAATGAAAATTGCACTTTTAAAACAGTGACACATTCTCCGTACAATATGGTACGGATGTGCATAACTTTTCAAAGAGTCGGGCAAATTTTTATGCTCAAAGGATCAATTAACTCGAAATAAAACACAATCTTCATGAAAGTGGTGCCTGACCGACTTTTTTGGAGGTATCTTTGACATTTCTGCAAACAACATTTCAAGATGATAAAGCACCTTATTACACGGCATCTGTGGTAAGGTTATTCACTTCAAATTGTCAAAATTTCCTATCCCCTCCAATGAGAACCTATAATTCTGTAAATAATCATACTTTTTTTCACTTTAAGTTAAATCCCACAAAAGATAGAGTAGAATTTCTTCTTTACCAGACATCGAAATAGTTTTAATCGCGATCCGCTCGAAAATGTTTCTTCTATAAAAAGGTGGGGGAGAGGGGAGAGAATTCAAAATTTGCAGCCTATAACTCTGCTATAACTAGAAAAACTTATTTGTGATATTTGGCATATTGAAATTTCTGAGATTTATATTAAAACACTGTATAAACCTATGCCATTGCGCATTAAAACAGTAATTCTATATAAAGGTGGAATTAACCCAATGCAGAATACATATTTTTAATAAAAAATAGCTTAGATATAACAAATAAATAATTTTATTTCATATATTAAAACATAACTTGTTTATTTCGTATAATAATCATAATAGAATACAAAGTGTATGGTTATTGCATTATGTTCAAAAAGAAAGTTTTACGCAAATTTTTAAAAAGTACTTCGTAGAGTGCAATAAAGCGAATTATTAAATCGAAAATTATCCCTTTGGTATTATGCAAACAAAACAGTTTTATTTGTTTCATACATTAATTTTATGGTTATTACAAATAAAAAAGTTAGAAGTCATTTTTTATTCAGTGCGGCTCTTTTTTTTTTTTTTTTTTTTTGTGTGTGTGTGTGTGTGCGTTGCTTAGTGTATGCCAATAGTTGCCCTTTTTCATTTAACTAATAACACTGCGCTTGAAACAAATATATATATATATATATATATATATAATATAATTTAAAAAATACATTAAAAAAGGAAATTAAATGGGACTAATGTGAAAGTTGTACCTCACGGGACTAATGTGCAAGTTGCACCGAACGAACAAACTATTTCTTTCAACGAAAATGCCTACAAACCCTGGACGATAGGTCTGATATATCGTATCATATTACATATCGCATTTATCGTAATATCACTCAATACTTATTTCGCTTCCTTCTTCGACTCGTTTTAATACGCATTTTTTATATGCATGAGCAGCCCCCCGAAAAACAGAAACATTAAATCATTAAATTCATTTTTTCACTTATTATTATTTCATATTTTTTCATGCGCACGTTTTATTTCCTAATTCAAAAATATTTAAAATAAAAACTTTTTCGATAAAAAAAAGATTTTGATGAAATTCTGGCAAAAGCAGAATTTAGTTTAGGACGGAGGACTATTAGTTTTTTTTTTTTTCTTCCCAATTATAACATCGCTTTCAAATTATTCAATTATATTTTCGATAAATTTTAGATTTCGATAAATGTCCAACTATCGAAAAATGATTTCGACAAATGTCCAACTATCGAAAACGACAACGCAAAAATCCCAGATTGAGACGAATAGGCCCTCATTCCTAAAAAAAAAAAAAAAAAAAAAAAAAAAAAAACAAGCTCTGATAACATTTTTGCTGATTCATATGCAAAATGACATCCTAAATCTGAATAGAATCCCCATTTACCTAATCACCCACTATTTTCTCGGGGCGCTAACCCCTTTCGAAAATTTTAGCTCTTCTCGGTAATTTTACGGCAATAAATTTGATTTATAGGCTGGAAAAAGCTTATTTTAACACTTATAAAGAAGTATGATAAATAATAATAATAATAATATATTATAAATTATCTCTAAAAAGAGAGAGTTAAATTGGACACGTAACTTGTTAATTATATTAAAACTAATTTAAAAACACGTAAAATTAAATTTTATTCAAAAGATGTTAAAAATTTTATTTGAAGCTTTTCGCTTTTATATAGTAAAGTAGCATCAGGGATTTTTATAAATGATGGTGAAAAATTGGCTCATATTAGAATTTAGGAAGTCATTCTACACAAGAATTTGGAAGAATGTTGTTGGGGGCGATTTAATGCAGAGTAGTGTAATTTTCAAATAATAATTTTCATTTAAGATTCAAATTATGAGTTTCTTCTTTGATCAATTTAAATTAGTCTTACTTTTATTTTATTTTATTATATATCTATATATATATTACAATTTTCATTCATTTTTTCCCTTTTAAAATAACATATTGCTTACAGATATAATAATAAGTGAGTATGCTACTTTGGATGTAAGTCCTCTTTTAATTTTTTTAGTAATACAAATTTTAATTTTCCATCTTAAAGAAAATACCTTTTACGATATTCGCATAAACATTACTGAATATCAATATTTTTCTTTATAAACTTCGTATGTTACTCGAAATTAAAGATTTTTCAAAATATAGCAGAATAAAACGACAATTTGAACTACTATTGAGCATTATTGGATAGGAAATAGTATAGAATTACCTGAAAACTAAAATAAGAAATATGCACCGATATATTTATGCACCAATTTGGAATAATCTAAGTATGTCAAAGAGGGGAATGAGTAGTTTATTAGGCGTAGAGGCATTTCAGTTTAGTTATTTAATTATTTAATTATTATTATTATTATTATTGTAGATATTATCTCCAGAATAAAATAATCGCGAAGTAGATGAACCGAATCTAAAGTCTGAGTTATATTATTGTCTACAGCTCAATTGCATTTTAGAATTCTGCTTTATAAACTGTTTAAGTCATTCGAAATTTATTTATTTATTTATTTTAGTATTTATTTTTTTTATAAAAACATTTTACATACACAATATTTATAATGATGATTATATTTCATCTTAAAAAAAAATACCATTTACAATATTCGCATTCTTTTTTTTTTTTAAGCTATTGGAGAAATCAAATATGCGTATAGAAATGTGTGACCATCGTTTAAAACCTATCAATATTTTATTGACCAAGCAGAATTTAAAATGGCACAAAATTCCGATGAAATTACTTTTGTGAATTTAAACGCACATTGAATCGTTTTAAATATGGTAATGATAATAATAAAAATAATTATAATAGAGGAAATTTATACTTCCAGTGAATTAATAAATAAATTAAAAAATAAAAAATAAATATATTTTCCGATCTTTACACTATTTATTAATTGAAAGTAATAATGTCAATAACACCGTTTTTATATCGTGAGTTATTAAATAGTTAATTGACATTGAAATTTTATGTACTCCTACAAAATATCTGCATTTTTACAGGAATTACAGTAAAACCTGCATTTCAAACTTAGTGATATAGTAACTGTTTTCGCAAAAGTACACTTTAAAAGTTCCAAAGTACGAAAGAATGTTTTCCAAACTATAAATGACAAACTTCATTTGTATTAAAAAATGTATTATGCTCCACTGAAATATTTTGAAATTTTAGAGAAGTTGTTCGATATTTTAAAATGAATGTATATGCCTAATGGATTTGTGTAATTCACATACGTAATTTATTTTAATTGAAATTAAATTAAAGCCAACATGTATCATATAAAAATGCTTTATATTAATAATTTGCTACCTTAAAGTGTACAAATTAGTGAAATCTTTTAAACGTGAAATATAAAGATAGATATGCCATTTAATATTTAAAAAATATTTAGCTGATTAAACTAGATTTGTAAAAATATTTTCTATGATGAATAATTTGACAGAAATTTTAGAAACTTTGCTAATTTAATTTTCTACCACTAAAATATCCTGATTACTTTAAATGCCGTTCTAATGAATGTAATTTTATAGTAAATTTCCCCTGTGACATCAGCATATATTGAGTATAATGAATCTTTCAATGAGCTGGCATTAGCAATGATGAATTTCTACTTCAGCACCAGGGAATGTGTATAGAGGATTTTTAATCTCAATAAATTATTTTCTATCTCTGAAATGTGTTTGTCATTAAATTCATTATTATGCATAATTACTTTAGGACGACGTGGTAGCTATCCATTAGGATCATTTACTATAAGATGGCACGTAACATATTCTCATCTACTAAGCTACCGATGCTTGCGTTATTTCTGATTAATGTTTAATGGTACAATTAGTTATGATTCTTGATATGTTGTACTTAATTTCCTTCACATAAAATTCAATGTGGAATAGTTAGTCATTTTATATAAATTTAGATTGCTAATTTAAGTTGATTTGGGAGTTTAACGTAATAATGTTTATGTAGATTCTGTAACGTAAAAATTTGCAATTATATTTTTTTATTTAATAGATAGATAAACTTTTGTATTTACGTAACTATGGTATTGAACACTAATATTACAACATAAGTTTTGAAAATCTTATTGATTCAAATTTGACCGAAATGAAAAAGAAATGCATATTAACCCTCTCCGACCCGAAAGGTTTTTACCTTAAAACATTACATTCTTCTGTTTTTGCAAACTGAAAGAAAAATATGGACTACAAACGACATTTGTTGATTGAAAATTGTACTTTACACTTTCTGCTAATTAGCAAGATCATTCATTTCCTGATTTCATTACGTACGACTGTTCCAGATGCAAAAAATGTAAGTGGATATCGTAGATGTCTAATCCGTACGATCGTACCACCTGAGTCGGAAAGGGTTAACAATAACATAAATGTTTTGTAATAATGATCATTACGATCTGTTTTTTATATGCATGTGATTTCTAGTAAAATAAGTAATGCAATTCTTTGTTCATTGTGTGGCAACAGACATTTAAAAATGATCTTATATTGCTTAGTATGCCTCTTGAGTTACTTTCAAATACGGAGAGATGTAATGGTACTCATAATTTACTAATTAATTTTCGCTTAACTACTTAACTGCCCCGGGCATGTATATTCGTCTTTCCAAAGTATGATTTTTTGTATTGTACTACTACCAGTGAAAATACTGATACGAATTGCCAATGCAATGAAATATCCTTGAAAGTGATCTTTACAGTGTTTTCGAAAGATTTACTCATTTTAGGATTGAGAGAGAACCGTGGCATTGGGAAGCAAATTTACGAATTGCCAATGCAATGAAATAACCTTGAAAGTGATCTTTACAGTGTTTTCGAAAGATTTACTCACTTTAGGATTGAGAGAGAACGGTGGCATTGGGAAGCAAATTTACGAATTGCTAATGCAATGAAATAACCTTGAAAGTGATCTTTACAGTGTTTTCGAAAGATTTACTCATTTTAGGATTGAGAGAAAACGGTGGCATTGGGATAAAAAAATTTCTTAAATTTTCGTTGGCATAAATGATTAAATAGCTTATCTTGTAATAAGGTATATGTATGTAGTATACTTACATTTGGAATTTGTTTGAAGAAAAAGCATTGCACTGTTTCTTTAAATATCATTAAGTCATAAATTTAAAAAAGGTACCTTGTTTCTTTCATGGCCTTTCAACGGCGTTAAATCGGGCTGAAAATTAAAAAAATAACAATTTAGATATTAGTAATATCTCATTATAACTATCAAATAATAAAATAATAATAAAAAAAAAGATAGAAAGAAAAGAAAAAATATGTCGTGTTAAAAATGTATAGATAACTTTTTGCAATGAATTTGTCCTTTAAAAAATACCTTATAAATTGTAGCATTTTTTTTTTTTCTATAAATTAAATCAAATTATGTTTGATTAATGTTGATATTATTATTAATTTTTTACCCCTAAGAAATCTGGTAAAAGTGGAAAGATCACAGTACTTTTATTTTTAATATATATGTCTATTGGCTGTATGTTTGCAGTGCAATCGAAATTTTTTAAGCGTTCTATAATAATAATAATAATAAAGATGAATAAAAAGAAAAAGAAAATACAGAAACTGTCGTTATAATCTCAGCACTATCATTAAAATAGAACTGCTGTTTAATAAACACTCATAATACATACCTATATATATATATATATATATATATATATATATGGATAGATAGATAGAGAAATAATCATAGATTTCATTTTACTGATCAAAATCAAAACTGAATTAATATACACTCCCTAATTTGAATCTATATTTTGATAAGCAAACATGAAATTTCTCGTACACTTTTTAGAATGCTTTTATATTCAGCCGGGTTGTCTATCATTCTGTCTGTCATCGAGTCACTTTTCTGCTACATTTTGAGCCTAAGGAAGGAGAGATGTAACGAAACTGGATTCACCTGTGAACGTCGTGGCTGTGAGACAAAGCGCCATACTACGGATCCAACGGTCGTAAGTTCGAATCCCCACAAGGGCAAGTGTTTACCAATGGTTTTTGTTTAATTATAAATTGTTTATTGCTTATTAAAAGAAAATGCATTTTTATCGGCGTCCTAAAAGGTAGTAAATGAAACAATTTTTTCTGTACTCAAACCAAATAAAAGATAAAAGCATTAGTTGATGACAACATCCAGCTATATAATAACACACTTCGTCACCAATGAATGCTTTTTATCTTTTAATTGGTTTGAGTACAGAAAATTTCGTCTTATAGTAAGCCGGGTTGGCTGTTATTCTGCCATTCTGTCGGTGTGTCACCTTGCCACTTTTGCACAATATTTTGACTCAAGGGTCATCCCAATGAATATGAATGACCATGGGTGACCATGAGTGACTTGTGAGTGACCAATGAGCGACTTATGAGTGACTAGCTTTTTAGTTACAAATAAAAAAAATAATATGCAAAAATATTTTTAAAAATAATGCTTTTTTATCGGCGTCCTAAAAAGTAGTAAATAAAGCAAAATTTTCAATACTCAAACCAATTACAAGATAAAAAGCATCCCTTGGTGACTACATCCTACTACTATATAATAACGCACTTTATCATCAGTGAATGCTTTTTTCCTTTTAATTGGTTTGAGTACAGATAATTTTGCCTTATTCACTACATTTTAGGACGCCGATAAAAAAGCATTCTTTTTAAAAATCTTTTTTGTATATTATTTTAACATATTAATTATGAAAGTAGAGGATTGAAAGTGGTATCTTTCGAAATGTATGATTAACCAAATTTGCAGAATCGAAACAGTATTTTATTACGATGCCAAAAAAGGTATTTAAAAATGCTTTTACTTTTTATGCCTTTGTTGTTGTTGTTGTCGTGTGCCACTCGGAGATTCCGAGCCCCGGTAGTGGAACTACCGGATTTTTTAAGGCAAGAGGGTTGCGTCTTCCGTTATTAGGAACGCCTCATAGGGAGGAAGTACGACTTCTAGTTCCATAAGCTGGAACTAGAACCTTTTTTTCACTTAATACACGTATTCTTTTGTATTAAAAACTTCCTGTATAAGAAAGTTGCTAAATCCATAGATATAGTAATAAGACATAGAATGATCATCATGGGGGGAAATTGGATTCCTTTTCATTCGGGGAAAGACGGCCATTTTACTCTCTAATGGTTGTCTTTTCCCCAGTACAGCGCCTAGAATACACATTGCGGAAAGCGAGAGCAAATCAGTGCCCTAAAAATTAAACCTCTCACCAGTGCGATCGAGTTTATTGCTTGAAAAAACCCTATTGGTTATTTATGTGCTTATATCACGTGACTGAGCAGACGAAACTGGGAAAAAACAATAAACTCTTTCGATATGAGCAAAAATTTCGATCGCAGGCTATCTCTAAGCATTCTGCTATAAGCTCTTGCCACACTGTATGTTATAGGCGCTGTACCCCGAGTAATAAACATAGATACGTAATAAACATGTACACGTAGTAATAAACATAGATAATTTAGATTGTAAAGTTTATGAATAATTTATGTACTAAAGGTGAAGGAAAAAGTCCAGATACAGTTTCAAGTTCCTCTTTCTTTTCTTTTTTTTTTTTTTTTTTCTTTTTTTTTTTTTTTTTTTTTTTTTTTTTTGAGCAACTAGCGATATTTAAAGAAATATAGATATGTTACTTACGTAAAATTAATTAATAAATTATTAAAAATTAACGTTAAAAAAGTCCCTGAAATATAATAGCAGAATTTACATCATAATAATAACAAAACGATTATGAAAATTATACTTTAAATAAATTTGTGATATATACCAGATGCACAAAGATATGTGGAATATAACTCATGTATGGAAAGTTATCCAGTTTGCTTTAATGCATATTGTCGAACAATGAAATGTCACGCAAATTTTGTAATTCAGAATATTCATCAACTTTCGCAATAGTTCAATTCTATTACTATTGCCGCGATTCATATTCTCTAATGGCTGATGCCAAAACTTTTTTTTTCGGCATAAAAAATCTTTGATTGATAACATGAGGTTGATAGAACTATATGAATTACTGTATCTATGTCTAAATCTGACAATTACTTAAAATTCAAGTAAAACCATGGAGACAGTAGTTTATACAGATGTGGCATTCTTAAACTCTCGACTGCAAACTTTTCATCGTAAGAGGCAACGGCCATTACAGTGGTAAAAATGATTATGAATGAATGAGTGGTAGATCGAAATTTTATGTTATTAAACATATACGCAAAGTTAAAAAGGATTCAATTTATGAAAGAATTAAATTTCTTCTAATTTATTTAAGATTTAATTTCATTCATTCATTCTTTTTTATTTATTTATTTATTTATTTATTTTTTTTTTTTTGTGTGTGTGTGAGATTTATGTGAGCTGTAATTTCTAGACATATTTTTAAACTAAAATATAATGCATTTTAGTTAACTAAAATTGACTACTTATTTAAAGAAAGAATGAAAAAAGATTTGATACTATATTTTCTGCATATTAAGAAGAATGCATAAGATTTACAAAATGTTTCACTTTCGGTTTTCGATGAATTAATACGTTTTGTGATTTCCTTGCATTCCAAATAAATGAAATTACCTATTTATTATTTATTTATTTATTTTAAGTGGATTTATTACTAGTTTCTGCATATAAAAGAAGATAGTAGAAGATACGGAAAAAATTTCGGTTTTTGATTTTCGATTAATTTACAGGTTTTGAGATTTCCTTGCATTTCAATTAAGTAAAATCAACTAATTATCTTTTGAAAAAGTTTTTTTTTCTTATCTTCTGCATATATTCGAAGAAAGTATAAAATTCAGCAAAATTTTAGATTTCTGGTTTTCAATGAAGTTACACGTTTTGAGATTTCCTGAATTCATTTCGACTGGTTTTATCTCAAATTCTGTTGTGCATAAACGTACAAAACCAAACATGGTATATAAGATGGATATTATGTCAAACTATGCTGTTTTAATTTGGGTGCATATCGACTGACAAATGCAATGCTGCAATTTTATTCCGTTTATGAGAAGGCATTTGTTTTGCTGTGCTTTTCGAAAAAGTCGAGTTTCGACAACTAAGAAACAGTAGTAACAATTATTTTACATATTGGATTTTATGGAATGCAAGTTTTATTATATGTCACAGAGGTATAAATATTGATGTATAATGCAAATAATAAGGGGCAGCATCACTTACTAAAACGTATTCACGAAAATTGTATCACAATAGTATGTAACAATATATTTCTAATGATTTCATACCATAGAGCACGGGTTGTTACTATAATAGAGGAAGTGAAATTATATTCTAGCAACGATATCATTTGGCTGTATTGGGTGGTTCAAAATACATTTTACACCAATTATGTCTTAAACTAACAATCATAGAAACAAACTTCATATTACAAATTTGGAAAAAAAGAAGAAGAAATTTAAGATATGGAGGTTTTTGTTCATGGGCTGTGTGCATATTAAAATAAGAAATTTATTTCTTATAACTTTCCTTATTTGATGTCTTATATTTAGAAAAATATCCCCCTTGGTCTAAACAGGAAATGAAAATAAATCTCATATCATTAAGTGAAATAATCTCCGAGTTATTTAAATTCAAAAATAATGATTTACATCACTTTACCTGCAATTTTGGCATCCATTTTCCGACCTGAAGTTTTCACTTTAGAGGGCTATACATAACATGTTAAAAATTAAATAAAGATCCATTAGTTTAATAATAGCATTTAAAACCTTTTAAAAGCATACATCAAAGTGTTTTAAGAACATAATGTAAATTTATGTTATACTGTATTGTAGAAAATTTTAATAGCTGCATTGCTTAGGCGTTCACCTGATATTTGAAACACTTTAAGAGACATTAAAAGTAATTTTAAAGTATATAATAAAAGAATATAAAAGAGTATCTTAACTTGGTTTGGGGTGAGACTTTGCATTCATGTTTTGCTCATTAAGGCTCATTAGCCATAGACTTGTGGTTTAAAGTAGATTCCAAACCACTGAGAACGTCTTGGTCTAACCGGGATTCGAACCAGGCTCTTGAGAACTGAATACTAGAATACAGATCAGACCCCAGATGAACTAGATGAAGACCCCATTAGGCGCCAATGCTCCCATTTTGGGAACACAAGTTTCATAATTTTTTGCGTAAAAACTTATTAGTCGATTTTTATTTTCTTTATTGTATTTTAAAGTTCATTTCATGCTTAATATTACTATTTTTTTTTACCTCAATATATATTTATTTTCTTATCCAATTTTCCTTTCAAATTGTGCAAACATTATTAGATTTCGCACTTTCATTTTATCGCTATTTTAAAAATATTAATATTTTTCAAAAATGTTTAGTTCTATGTTAAATATTTCAAAATAAGGCTATTTTAAAATAATTAATTCATAAACTATTTATAAAAAAATTTTAAGTTATAATTAATGAGCATTTTTCTTAATGTTCCCAATTTGGGAGCATTGGCGGGAAACGTAGTTTTCTACCCTCGATCTAAAATGAACTCGTCTTTCCTCCCCTCACTTTGCTTTTGTTTAGGAACGAATAGCTTGTGCTGACCTTGATTTTTTTTTTTTTTTTTTTTTTTTTTTTTCTGTTGAAAGAAGTTGAATTTGTCATTTGTAAAAGAATTTTTTCCAAATTTGCGTAAAATGTGCATTTGAGTAAACATGTCTTCTAAATTTTTAACTGTTGATCAAGCTCTAGAATATTTTAATGAACTCGATAGTGATGAATTCTCTGATGATCCAGAATTAATTTGTTTGCCACCCGAAACATAGGTGGTTACTGATGAAGAAGACATTGCTGAAAATAATTTGTGTGATGAAATTTCTGTCGACATATCTGGTGAAATTGAAACTAATCTCAAAAGTTTAAATGATGCTGATTCAGACAAGGATTATAATTTACCAAAGAATGAAATAACGAGTAAAACTCAAACAGAATCAAGGAGTAGTAGAAAAAGAAAAAGGAATAAAAAAATGAAATAGAGAATCCAAGAAATGAAAAGGTTAAATTTGATTGGTCTCCTGCGAATTTGATAGAAATTCCTTCTATTGAAATTGGGAGTTTGGAAGAAACATTTCCAGATCTAATAAACAAAACTCCATATCAACTTCTTAGAATGTTTTTCGATGATGAAATATTTGACATATTGATAGAAGAAAGTATTAGATATGCAACCCAAAAGAATAATCTCAACTTTTCACTTACTAGACAAGAAATGAAAAAATTTTTAGGCATAATCCTTTTCAGCGGTTATCACTCTTTGCCCCAAGAAGATATGTATTGGAATAAATCAGATGACTGTTATATTCCTTTCGTATCTGAAGCAATGTCCAGACAACGTTTTCGTGATATTAAAAAATATCTTCATTTATGTAAAAACGATAACCTAGATCTAAGTGATAAAGTATTTAAAGTTAGAGGATTCTTGGAAAAATTTTGTTTAAAATTACAACAGTTTGGAATATTTTCTGAATGTTTGAGTGTAGATGAAGAAATGATTCCGTACACTGGACATCATACGGCAAAAATGTTTATGCGTGGTAAGCCTGTTAGATTTGGCTATAAAATATGGGTTCTTGCCTCGTCTGATGGGTATCCTTTCAACCTCCAAATTTATACAGGAAAACGGAAGGAGACAAATAATTCAGATACACTACCTCTTGGCACTCGCGTTGTATTGGATTTATTAAATTGCGTCCCATTTCCTCAAAAACATAAAGTATATGTTGATAACTTTTTTACTTCTCTGAAATTATTGAGTGAGATGCGCAAAAAAGAATTTCGCATTACTGGAACAATACGAGAAAATAGACTTCAAAATTGTCCTTTAAGTGATTCAAAGGCTTTGAAAAAAAAAAAAAGAAAGAGGAACATTTGAAATTTTAACTACAGAAAGTGTTAGTGTTGTGAAGTGGAATGACAATCACGTAGTTTGCCTCGCATCTAACTTTGAAACATCTGATCCATTAGGAAAAGCAAAGCGGTGGAGTAACGTGGAAAAAAAAAAGATTGATGTAAAACAACCTCACATTGTAGCGTCTTATAATAAACACATGGGAGGTGTTGATTTATTAGATCGATTTTTGAGTCAATACCGCACAAAAATTAAAGGAAAGAAATGGTGGTGGCCTTTTTTTACCAATACAGTAAATATGGCTGTAGTAGCAGCATGGAGAATACACAAAGGATGCAAAGGAAATCTTTCGCAATTAGAATTTTTGCGATCTATTGTAACAGCCCTTATGAAAACAGAAGATGTTACTATTAGTTATAATCGACAAGGACCATGCGAAGAGGTAAATGTGGATGTGAGATTTGATACTATCAATCACTATATTGAAGGTGCCAATAAACAATCCCGATGCAAAGTGTGTAAGAAAAATACACGTCATTACTGTATCAAATGTAAAGTAATGTTACACAAAAGTTGTTCATTTCAATTTCATACTAAGGAATAAAAACATAGTATGTAAGTAAGTTGATTATATTCATATTAATATATAAATATAACTTTTTAAGTTCTCTTATAAATTTACGTATAATATAAATGTTATATCTAATGTATATATTTTATAAATTTTATATATTTTATAAAATAGCCAAATGTTAAATATATTCGTATAAATGAATAAATTTCATTGTATAGTAAGAAATATCCTTCATAAGTTATAAAACAAAGCTCCAATAGTCATGTAGCAACTCATTTTTAAAAATCAAAATTAGACCCCCATTAGGCGCCAATGCTCCCATTTTGGGAACAAGCTTGTTTCAGCAAATTTCTAACAATTTCATTCAATTTTTTAGTGAAAATGTTTAATGACCTTAAATTATCCCAAATTCACTCATTAGTTAAAAATTATTTCATTTTATTCACATATCGGCGCTTAATGGGTTAAATTTACCTGAGCTAAGGTAATATATTCATTTATATCCTTAAAAAAAAAAAAAAAAAAAAAAAAAAAAGGAAAAGAAAGAAAGTAAAAGAGCTTTCCAATATTTAATATAGAAATTACCAGAGATAGATTTAACAATTTTTAACCAAATGGATAATATTTACAACTTTAATTCCTCTGTACATTCCTTTCACATTCAAATTTTAATAAATTATTCAATAACGCCTTGAAAATGATACATGTTATTCAGATTATTGAAACACTTTTGTAATGAAAATTGTATGAATAACACTGCTGTTTTGTATATTTACAAAAGATTTCTAATACACTGAGGTCTATTACTAGTATTTGATTAAAATCTATTTCAATGTCTTTATTTCGTTTAAAATGTAAAAATATTAGCATACATTAGCTAGATGCATATGTATACTGTAGAATGAAATCACGGTTTTCATTCCTGATTGTTTAGAAGACAGATAGTTTAAAAGATATAAATGGAGGGAATTTCCAAATGTACTATGAGTTTAAATAAATATATATATATTGTATATATTGTACAGATATTATATATATGCATTGTACAAATATACAATGCACGTTCCTTTATTATGTTTTCAACGGGTGATGTAGTCTAATAAATTGAAGTAAGTAATATTTTTAATCTTATAAAACTTAATCAATTTAAGATAAATAGTTACATTATTTGGCTTATGTATGTTTCTGTGGTCATTTATTTACCTGACTATTCTTCGTTCTCATTCTTTTCTTTTCAATCAATATATGTATATATATATATATATATATATATATATATTCCAAATTTTAAGCCTTTTTTGGGTATATTCTATTTTTAGACAGTATATAGGGCAATACAAAAATTTAATGATGTGTGAAGTAATTATGTTGTTATCCAAATAATTTTTTGAGATAATACTTATTGGTATCTATCATGCCATTTTTTTGTGGATATTTCCTTTAATGGATTTTGAAAATCTATCTTGATTTTACAACGCTTAGCGAGCGTATATATGTATTATAAATATTCTTAAAAGAAATATCTCTCTACTATATTCGAGTTATTTTATGAATCTTTGTTTACAGATCAGTTCCGCCACATCTATGATTACATTCTTCATTATTATCTAAATAACACAAGCTAATTTCAAGTTCTTCTTGTTGGGAAAAATAATTGGAAGAAAAAGTGCAAAATTCGATTCTCGATAGCACAAATCGACCTAGCCGCAGTGAGTTTCCCATAGTTTTCTCCAAAAGCCCCCTAAATACGGGCTAGGATTCATATGAAAGTCCTCATGAAGGACTTTCCACCCATTACTAGACCCCCAGCGTAGTCATTCGGCGTCTACCCATACAACCTCAAAAACCAAACAACCACATCTTTCAATTCGATTCAGACTGCAACCCTGTCATTACTTTTATCATACACTATTACTAAATATGCATTTTAAATACAATTCTACTGAAAAGAAATTATAAAATTTTCGAATGATAGCTATGATAAATAGCAAACGTAAATGCAAATTATTTTGAAGGTTTATACACCTCGCGACAAAAAGATAGGAACAAAGGTTTTTTTTTCTGTGATTTTTCATAAAATAGCGTTATCTAAATTGTGCTTATCATTCATATTCATTATTATTATTAGAAAATAACACTATTCTTAGAAAAATTTTTGTTTTAAGACTAATTTAGAAAAATTTTAAGACTAAAATTTTTCTAATTTAAGACTACACAGCGCGAAAAAAAGTTAGGAACAAAGTTTTTTTTTTTTTTTTTCTTTTTTTTTAATTTTTGAATATGAATATTTTGAATATGATTCAAATATTTAATATGTTTTTGATATGATAATATTTTGTTACGATAATAAATGATCAGCACAATTTAGATAATGTTATTTTATGAAAAAAAAAAAAAAAAAAAAAACTTTGTTCCTATCTTTTTGTCGCGGAGTGTAGTCTTAAATTAGAAAAATTTTAGTCTTAAAATTTTTCTAAATTAGTCTTAAAACAAAAATTTGTCCAGAAAAGTGTTATTTTATAATAATAATAAATGATAAGCACAATTTAGATAACGTTTTTTTATGAAAAATCAAAGAAAAAACCCTTTGTTACTATCTTTTTGTCGTGGAGTGTATGTATAATTACAATTTCTCATTTTTGAAACAATCCTTTTACATTTGACGAAAAATGCTAAAATTTTTAAATTGCAAAAATTCTGCGTAATTTTCACTTAGAAAAATGATTTTTCCCCCAGTTAGACCGAGGAAAATATTTTCTAAATATAAGTCATATGATAGGAGAGACAGTATAAAAATTTAATTCCGTATTTTATTATGCATACAGTCAGTTGTACAAACAATTTCATATCTGAAATCTACTCTTGATTTGAACCAATTATGTAATTGAAAGTATGTTTCTACAGTGCGGCGCAAAAGTTTATGCACAAGATAATTTTTTTAATAAAATGAAATATATACATCGGAATGCTTTGAAATTTCTACTGTATCGGAACAATTAGATTGCAGATTCATGTTTCGAATTCTGAAATAATTAATTGAATGGAAAATAATAAATAATAGTAAATCAAAATTGTGATGTCGCAAAAGTTTAAGCACAAATGAAGTTTTAGGCAAATATTGCTTCCAAATATCTATAAACGGGTGTGGTGGAGGATCGGTGACACTTATCTCCTAGATTATAAAGTACAGTGATCGCTGTACGAGTTGTGAAATTGCTGAAATTTCTGCAATCTTTGCCTGAAAGGTTTGCGAAAAGTGTGGAAGCTGAAAGCTGAAATTAAATACATTTTGCAAATGTCACTTATTTTAAGTCAGGCCAAACTTGGTATTTATAGTGTTTTGTAACGGGGAGAGCAATTCAAAATTGCGTAACGCTTTGAAACATTGAGAAAACCACATTTCGGGAGAAAAGAAAAATTAAATGAAAGGCTTTAACTGAGAATTTGTCTCTTAACCAGATAAAAATATCTCGAGTGACTCCACTCGACTTTCCGAACATTGAGTAATTAAGAGTTTTGTAGATAAAGTAAAGAAAGTGAAGTTCTTAAACAAACAAAAGAAGGGAAAACAATATTAGAGTGTTTGAGAATTTTTCTCCATATATTACACAATGTTTTATTTAACGCTACTGAACTTTGAGCCCATAGGATCATAATGATAAAGAAGTTTTCGTTGTGTCCCTGTAAAAACCTATAAATGCTAGATTCACCAAAATGCTTATATTTAGTGCAACAGTGTTTTATAACATTCATATAAATTTATCAGCTCAATTGAATAAGGCGTTTAGATGCTATCGCACTTCTAAAATTTGGTCCCATAGGCCATAATGATTAAAAAAAAATTATTTGTGTCCCTGTAAAAAAAAAAAAAATAATGTAACTGCTAGATTCACCAAAATGCTTATAGTGAGTGCAACAATAATTTATAACATTCATATACATTTTCAGCTCAATTGAATAAGGCGTTTAGATGCTATCGTACTTTTAAAAATTTGGTCCCATAGGCCATAATGATAAAGAATTATTCTTTGTGCCCCTGTAAAAAACTGTCAGTGCTAAATTCACTAAAATTTATGCAATTCGTGCAACTGTGACCTATAACATGTGTACAAATTTTTTGCTCAGATTAATAAAGCGTTTAGACGCTATCGCACTTTTAAAAATTTGGCCCCATAGGCCATAATGATAAAGAATTTTTTCTGGTGCCCCTGTAAAAAAACTATAAGTGCTAGATTCACCAAAATCTATAGGGTTCGTACTATGGTGACTTACAATATACGTACTAACTTTCAGCTTATTCGATCAAAGCGTTTAGACGCCAGCGTGTTCACTCACAGACATACATACATATTTACATACACACATACATACACACACAGATACACACATCATCTTAAAAATAGTGAAAACGAACTCATGTGGCCTCGAAACGTATAGAAACATCAAATTCTCAAATTCGGATTTTTGACATGATTACAATACTTTCCCCACTATAGTGTTCGGAATGTAAAAATCGACTTGGATAAAAAATATCACGTGACACCATACGCAGACAAATAACTAAATCAGGAATCACCATAAAATAAAAATTAGCTCGAATAATTGAATCAGGATTTATACTAAAACAAAAATTAGCTCGTAAGCTTTTCTTTGAAAAAGTGTCACAAATAAAAAAAAACTTCAGTGGGCAAAACAGTGTTTGTATTATCCTGACGAATTGATTATTGTTATTTTTCTCGAGAAAAAAATGGAATTTGGATGGTCCAAATGGGTTCTCATGCTATTGATGTGAGTTGAGGAAAGATCCAAAGAGCGTATTCAGCAGGCAAGAAGGTGGTGGCCCATTTTTGGCTACAATGGACAAATGTTTCTTTGCTTCTTAAATGGCGAGCGAAACTCAAGGAAGTGTTAGGAAATTCTGAGTGAATATTTATTACCGTTTGGTGAACTTTTAGGTAGTTCCAACCGAAACTTTGAGCAGGACAACACATCGATACAAATTTACCGTTGTGCAAAAAAAAAAAAAAAAAAAAAAAAAAAAAAGACTTAGATCTCCGAATATGAGTGTGATGTGTTGGCCAGCACTTACCCAGATCTCAGTTTGATGAAGGACATATCGGGAAACTTCTGACGTGACGTCCACAAAATTGGAAAGTAATATTACTCAGGGCAAGAGATCAAATGATCGATCGAGGAAACCTGGTATAAACTCGAACCCGAAACCTTCCATAATCTCGTGCTATCGATGGAAAATCTCGTATTTGATCTCACCAGGTGCAATAAAAACACTATACTCTGTAACGGATTTTTGTGTTGTGTGAAATATAAATATTTCGGTTTTGTGCATAAACTTTTGCAACATCACAATTTTGATTTTTTTTTTATTATTATTTAATATTTTCTTTCCAGTCAATTGTTTTCGAATTCGAAACATAAATTTGTAATCCAATTGTTTAGATACAGTAAATATTTCGATGCATTCCAGTGTATATTTTTTATTTTATTAAAAAATTTGGCGTGTGTTTAAACTTTTGCGCAACACTATATGACTGCTACTTTAAGCGATAATCGCTATAACATGTATTTTGAATCACCACGTATATGCAAAAATTTAACTAGTTCGAAATTATATTAAGGTTTTACCATTGTATAAAATGTTCATTTGTTTAAGAGATTAGCCAAGTTGATTCTGTGATTTTCTAAGACACAAGAAACATTGTGCGCGAAATACATTTCGATTTATCTGTACTGTCAGCGCGCACATGAGTTTTTTCAAACATTTTTCAACAGCACATATCAATACAAAAAAGTAAAAATAACCTAAAGTGTGTAAAAGCATGTAAAAAAATAATAAATAAAAGTAAATTTCATTCAATTGTTTTATTTCTGATGGTTGCTATCTGTGTACATTTTATAACATAATTTTCAATTACACGGTTAAAGTTATTCTGTTGTATTACAAAAAGTTCCTTGCAGTACAGTTGTCAGAAAATATGTACACATTCTGCTAATAGGTGCGAACTTGTACGTTTTTTAACACAATTAATTCTTTGTAAAAAACATTTATTGAAATTTAATCGCAGAAAACTGCTAAAAAACATACTAAAAAGTTCTCTTAAAAACTTCCGATAGTTAAAAAAAAAAAAAAAAAGATGTAAAAGTTGACAGTTATGTATGAGAAAAATACTTTAGAAAAAAAAATCTCTTTATCCAAACAGTAGAACGATTATTTGTAGATTTTTTTGAAAAGCACACTGAAAAAATCTCGTATAAAATGAAAATTATCCTGCTCTACACTGTTAAAAAGTTTGTCCAAAAAGTGGTATATTTTTGCTGCAACCATGCGATGTTGAAATCTTTTACCATTATTTGGTGCTTCATTAAACCACGGCTTGGTACAGCAATATTCACATCCATAAGATGGAGAACTTTTTTACCATAATTTGGTGCATTTTTTTCATCAAGAAGCACTAAATTATAGTAGAAGGTTTCACCATCGCATGGTTGCAGCTACAGTTGTACCAAGTTTTGGTTCAACCTAGCAAATTGAAGCTACTGTAGTACCAACATTTGGTTCAACCTTGAACTGAAATTTTTAACAGTGTACCAGACTGGATCGAACCTGAGCTCATCACAATGTAGATGACGAAGACGATGCTCACGGAATTATGTTTTTGTTCTGAAACATAGCGCATCTCAATCCTGTGTTTATACAAATTTCCGTATTCAGAAAAGAAAAGATATATAATCTCCGTATGAAATCTATATCGATCGTTACGGATTTTATCTAGTTACAGATAAAATTTTTGTTTTGACAGACTGCACTGAGGGGGAATATATATATATACCGCTTTCATCTAGAACGAATAAGTGACCAGTTTATAAATCTCTATTCTGGAAATATAGATTTCCGAGCTATGTGAATATATAAGGCACACCCATAAGCTGAATAGACGAAATCCTCCATAATTTCTAGTCTATATATTTCTAGATCGTGAAACAATATTCTGAATATTCTGAATCCTTTGTATTGCGAGAAATTCTCTCTTGATTTCTAGAATTGGGTTACGAACCAAGATTATGGTTGCTGAAACGCGCGTTTTGTATTCACATTTATTTGCAGAGATTTTTAAACATGTTTGATCTCGATAATATATGCAAACACTCTAGAATTCTAATAGGGTTTTCTAGAACTTGCTTTCAAAAGGAACTAGAATTTATAAGGATGACATAGAACTATTTTTCCTAGAGCTATAATCTAATTCAATATGTCAGTTACAGAATTTTTTCTCAGTGTGATATGAAATTAAAAAGTATGTGTGTGTGTGTGTGTGTGTTTAGAAAAGATAAATTATCTGTACAAAAGTTACAAAAAATTGAGGTTTTTTAACATAATTATTTTTATAGTTTTTATGTATGCAGGGAATAATTAAATGAATGTAAAATTTGCCGAATGATGCTAATTTAAAGAATTTTTTTTTTTTTTTTTTTTTAATTAATTGAGATCTTTTATGGATATATATTAAAAAGACAAATTCTTCTGTCAATATTCTAAATTCAGCTTCTGCTTAGATATTTTTAGTGTTTATCGATAAACAAAATTTTCATCGGATTACATTTTATTTTCTATTTTTATTTTCTGTTATTAAAAATTCGTTTCTTTAAATATAATTGCTAAAAATAAGCATTTAAACATTTTGTAATATACTTATAAATATAACTACAAACATTAAAAAGCAAATAATAGGAATTCACAGTCGGCAATGTGATTGTTAACTAACTGTAAAATATTAAATAAAACTTTTCTTAGCATTCCATTTAAAATTTTGATTAATCAGCACTGTTTTCATTAATTGAATTATAACCCAATGCTAGATTTAACATCTTCCAAATGTGACATCAACACGTAATCAAAATTATTCATCTCCCATAGGGCATATATTTGCAGCGGTAAGGGTTCAGTGAAACATGTCAGAAATAATCCAGGGAATTTTAATCTCATTAAACTATCCATAGTTTCTGCTATTTATTTGACAATCCATTAATAATTACGTATAATTATTTTTAGAAGCTGTGTTAGTGATCGATTAGTTCCGTGTTGTCTTTACATCTATTGCATTACGTGCGTTTGCTTGACAATGACAAATATTTCACTTCTCTTACCAGATTTAATTAAGTAATGCACAGAGGCTTGAAACTTGATTTCAGTCATATAAATGTCTCATATCTGATGCTTGAAGTATTCCACGCGTTATGTAAATGAAGACAAGCATGGAAATAGTTATGTTTTCAAGTGGTGCATCCAGATGAGATTAAATGATAATAATTTCAATGTTGCTGGACATAAGTCACGTCTAATATAGTAATTTTTTTTTTCATAAATCAATTTCTGTTTTATTTATTTATTTTTTCCATTCTTAGAATTTTATTTTTTTCTTGAAAATAGTAAATATTTAAAAATAATAATTGAATGCTTTTAAGGGTGTCACTAAAATTAAAAGAATTCCATTCATTTGTATCGAAAAAAAAGTATATATAAACATAAATAGTTTTACCCCACTAAAAATAATCTCAAGATATTCTGCAGATATTTTTAGAGAAATATCTGCAGAATATTTTAAGTTATTTGGCCCATTTTTAAGAAAGTTTACAAAATGTCTTTATACTGTCTTCAAAATTTCTGAATATATTTTATACAAAAAGATAAATTTTCAAAATATTTGAAAATATTTGAAGAAAGTCTTGAGAAAATACTGTTTTCTCAAGAATATCTTCGAATTATTTTTAGTGGGGTATGTGAGGTTATTTATTATTATTATTATTATTATTATTTAAATAAGTTTCAGTTAGTTAAATCATTTTTAACCATTGACCAAAAGAAGGGATATTGTAAGTCTCTGTCTCCCTGTGTGTGTGTTTGCTTGTCTGTGGCACAGTAGTTCCCAAACTGATAGGCCGAATTCTATGTGATTATTATTTTTATTATTTGTACGGAGGACTGTTAGTCTTAATCTACAGATTTTTACGATACCAGTTTTACGACAGTTGGACATTTATCGAAATATATATATATATATATATATATATATATATTGGAAATATAATTGAATATTTTGAAAGCGATGTTATAATTTAAAAAAAAAAAAAAATAAAAATAAAATAAGAATACTGGTCCTCCATTCTAAACTAAATATTGCTTTTGCCAGAATTTCAACTTTTTTTTTTTTTTTTTTTTTCTTTTTAAGAAAAATGAAAGAAACGAAATTAAATAATAATCAGTATCAAAACGGACAGTATATATATATATATATATACATATACCGGGTGATTCAAAATAGATGTTACAGCAATTATCTCGTAAACTAAGAAAGATAGAAACAAACTTCCAATTACAAAATTAGAGCAAATTAAGAGTAGATTTCAGATATGGCATTTATTTGTCAAAGGGGCTGTATACATATTAAATACGAAATTTAATTTTTATACGGCCCCTCCTATCATATGACTTATATTTAGAAAAATATTCCCCTCGCTCTAACAAGCAAACTAAAAAAAAAAATCATCTCTCTAAGTCAAAATCTCGCTGAGTTATTGCAATTTGAAAATGATGACTTACACCACTTTTTTTTCAATTTTGGCATCTATTTTTCGACGCCAACGGGCTGACTTTAGGGGGTTATCTATGAGTTGAGAAAAATTAAAAAAAGATCCTTTTTTTTTATATAGCAACTAAAATCGTTCAAACACGTGAAATCAACAATTTTAAGAATTTAATGCAAATTTACATTATTTCGTATTGTTAAAAAATTTAATAGTTAAATTTCTTAGGGGTCACCTGCAAATTAAAACACGTTAAGAGAGAGAAAAAACTAAAAGACTAGCAAAACCGTGTGAAATTTTTGAGCTTTATTTTTACCACTTTCCATCATGGTTGATAAATTTAATGACTTCGGTTCTTTAACAATTCCAGCAAGATTGAAAAGTGTTAATGGTGTTAATGACTTCGATTTGTCTGTCTGTCCATCCGTCCTTCTGCGTGTCTGCGCTCTAACTCCCGTGAATATTCATAGAATTTCCTGAAACTGATATATGTTATTTGAGTTCACTATCGGATGTTCCTTATTGAAAATGGAGTGAATACATCTGCTAGCTTGTGCACAGGGACACCCGAAAGTATTCCAAAGCATTGTGTTCTATGAGAGGTATTTTTATAAACCATATTTTAATACCATTAACTTACGCATATATTAATAAAATTGAAATACGTTATAATAGTTTTCTATCGGATATTTTCTATAGAAAATGGAGTAAACACCATCAATGGTTTGTATAAAGGGACACCCGAAAGTATTTCAAAGCATTGCGTTCTATGTGAAGATATTTCTACAAACCAAAATTTAATTACTTTGCATAAATATTAATGAAATTGAATTATGTTGTTCATATGCACAAAAGAATGCTTTCTATACTGTACAGTACGATTAACATTAGATTTACAGGGCACGCAAAAATATTCAGTTACGTTAAGGGTTATTATTGGACATTTTCTGGAATTGTATTTTCGTTTACATTAAACATTTTCTAACAATTTTTAACTGCGAATAGGATTTCAATTTGCATTTTTTTTTTTTTTTTTTTTTTTTTTGTGTGTGTGTCTGACTGTCTATTTGTCCGTCTGCCCGCCCCCAGCGTCTGTAAATATTTTCAGAAATGATATATGTTATTCAGGTTTACTATATGATATTCCCTATTTAAAATGGCATTAATTAATTCTTTACAATTGATTTATGTACAGGAACGCACAAAAAATGCCAATGTATTGCGTTTTGGGACAGATATTCTTATGAATTACATTTAAATAACTTTATACTGTAAAAATCATAAGGAAATTCATATTTATTGTTAATATTCTAAAATAATGTTTTGTATAGAGTATTATATGGTATAGATGTATAATTCTATGCCAGGGGGTTACCGCCCTTCTCAACCCCCGTTTAATTATAGTGCCTATACTTATCAAAACAAAAATCAAGTGTGTTACCAATTTCCTTGAAACTTGCAAACCTTCATCAACTTTTCAAGTGGCAACTAGATATGGCATCCAAAGTACCAAATTCGCCTTTCCTGTACTTATTAGTTTTCTCATACCCATAAGGTAGAGAAAGTATTGTTTTTGCGCCAAATTTTCGAATGCGAGTTTTTGTTATATTTAGACGTTTTGAGGTTCCCTGAATATGAAATTCGTGTTTTTAGCGGTTGGTCTTTATGTGTGTCTGTCTGTTATCAGTTTATCTCAAGAACAAATTGCAGCAGACATTCCAAACTTGGTATTTTAAATATGTATCATATAAGAATGCTACACTAAGCTTTTCATTGAGATGAAGCAAATGGTTCGTGTACAGAGACACTCAAGAATATTCAAATACATTACGTCTATGGGGAAAATTGCTGGTAAGTAGAGTTTAACACCTATAGACTGCACTAAACCAAATGAAATGAAAATATATTTTTTATATGCATAAAAACATGCCTCATGCAGAATATGGCAGGGAAATCATTCACTGTTCATTTACAGGGCTACACAAAATAACTAGATTACAATGCGACAATAGCTGAAAATTGATGGAAGTGCATTTTAGGTTGTGCCGTATATTATTGCTCTAGGTTTATATTTAGGTGCACTTTGTGGTTTGTACGTATTTTTCAAAAGATATACAGGGTTGCAAATATTTAACGGCCCTCTTCACTTACCGTCGCCCGAAGCCCGAGCCAATGTAATTCTATGGGGAAATTTTCTTTACAAATAACTTATTAACTAATACATATTTTTAAATTCTGTTTTCACATTCAGAAAATTCCCAACTGTTAAATTTTCGGACCTTTTTTAAAAATGTATTTTTTTAATTTTTATTATTTTGAAATTGCAAAATTAAAAATTTTACATATTGAAAATTCGTATTTTACAGCTTCAAAATAAAATATAAAAAATTAAAAAAACAATTTTTTAAAAAAGGTCCGTCAATTTAACAGCTGGGAATTTTCAAAATGTGAAAACAGAATTTAAAAATATGTATTAGTTAATAAGTTATTTGTAAAGAAAGATTTCCCATAGAATAACATTAGCTTCGGCTTCCGGCGGCGGTGAGTGAAGAGGGACCTTAAGCTATAATATTCTTTTTTATTGCTAGTGAAAGCGCTTTACTATAATATTTTACCATGTCCAGAAAAGCTGCTCAGGAATGAAAATGAATTCCTCATAGACATATGATAAATAATGTATGTTTTTAAGCTAAATATGCATCCTTGTGTTTTGTGTATTTACACGCTTTAAGGCTTCCTTATTACCAAAGCCATATTTTTTAATGTTTGATTATTGCCTGCGTCGAAAAATTTCAGGAAACGAATAATTTCCGGAGATCCCCCCCCCCCCACACACACACAGAAATAATTATCATTAAAATTCTTCCGAAGCCTAATTTGAATTATATTAACGTAGGTTTACATAACAGTACTCTTTATGTTACCTCTTAATTTCCAACCTGTATTTATGGTATTAAATTTCAGGGTAATAGAAAGTCGTGTGAGTGGCACACCAGATTATTTGTTGTTAAATTATGCTGATAATTCATATATATACAGATCAACGAATAAAAATTTACCTTTCGTATTCAGGAGACCTCAAAATGTGATATCTCTCCAAAAGCTACTTTGTTTACAGTATGGGTATGAGAAATTAATTTTGCGTTCTGTTGCAGCAGTGTTCTTCGAAAAAAAAAAAAAAAATGCAGCAAACACTTAGACCAATTACATTTAGTATTAATAATAATAAAAAATATTTACCTTAATTTTGGGTAGCCCTGTATATTGTCTATAAACTATATACACATGACTTTGTGTACGTAAATTTAGTGTTATATGTAAAACAAGTAACACAAAATGAAATACACTTCCAGCAATTCCCGAGTATAGCTCCAATATATCGAAATACTCTGGGTAACCCTGTAAATGAATGATGAATGGTTGCTATACCAGAATCTACATAAAACATGCTTTTATGCGTATAAAAAATTTGTTCTTTTCATTTTGTTTAAGGCAGTCTGTACATGTCACACTGTACATATGAGAAATTTCGCTCACAGACGTAATGTATTTGAATTCTTTTAGATGGCCCTGTAAACAAACAATTGTCTGATCGTATCGAATACTTTAGTGTAGCACCGCAATATGATACGGATTTAGAGTGTCGAATTGAATTTTCTGCTACTATTTGTTCTTGAGATATTCTAATAACACACAGACACACACACATACACACACACACATAGAGAGAGAGAGAGTGAGAGAGAGAGAGAGAGACCAACCACTAAAAACATGATTTTTGAATTCAGAGGATCTGAAAACGTGCAAATATAACAAAAGGTAATTTTCTGAAATTTGACTCAAAAACAATTCTTTCTCTACACCGTGTATATGAGTAAGAGAATGTATAAAGAAAGAAAAATGAATTTGAAAATTCTCTTTCAGTACATAAATTATTCATAAATTTTATTTGTTAAATTATCAATGAGTATTCTATTGTGTATTCACTAGGGAAAAGGAGACATAACAGGTTAAAATAGCAGTCTTTCTCTGAATGATTTCTTTTTCTTCCCCCCCCCCCCAAACGCTTAATCAACGTGTGCCTTATTACAAAAGCAATAGTAATTACAATTTCTCACTTTTGATACAACCCCTTAAGACTTGGCGAAAAATGCTAGAATTTTCAAATTGCAATAACTCAGCGAGATTTTGACTTAGAGAGATGATTTTTTTTTTATTTTGATTGTTAGAGCGAGGAGAATATTTTTCTAAATATAAGTCATATGATAGGAGGGGCCGTATAAAAATTAAATTTCGTATTTAATATGTATACAGCCCCTTGTACAAAAGAATGCCATATCTGAAATCTACTCTTAATTTGCTCTAATTTTGTAATTGGAAGTTTGTTTCTATCTTTCTTAGTTTACGAGATAATCGCTGTAACATCTATTTTGAATCACCCGTATATATATATATATATATATATATATATATATATATATATATATATATATGTATATATATATATATATATATGTATATATATATATATATATATATATATATATATATATGTATATATATATATATATATATATGTATATATATATATATATATATATATATATATATATATATATATATATATATATATATATATATATATATATATATATATTGCAGATGTGATGGGAGAGAAGTTCGAAATGTTTATATTTTATTAATATTTTACACCAAAGCCGCCAGTAGGAAACACTGCACGTCTGCTTTTAGTTTTGTTAATTATTATACATAAAAATAAATATTATGTTAAATTATTGAAACATTTTATTTCAAGTGAATTTTTTTTTTCATTTTTATTAGTATTATGATTGCTATTATTATGTTCTGATTTAATCGGTTCTTAGTTATTCTTCATGGAAATTTGTTTGGTAGATTTCTTTTTTATTCTTATTTAAAAAAAAAAATGGACTTTTTTCAGGCTAATTTTTATTGACATTTTAAAAGTTGCAAGTTATTAATCTTGCAATTTCTACCTCATCTTAGTGGACAAGACACGTGGTTTTTGAAATGGAATTTAAAAATCGCAATATTTTATCAGATTTTGAAAATTAAAAAAAAAATTGATTATAAACAGTGATAGCGATTTTGAGATCCCAGTCCAAAATCATTAAACTCGGTTGAAAAAGTGCGATTTTTAAAAATTAATAAAATGATTCTTCATGTAGAATCCAAGGATTTTTTATTTCGTTAAATTATCCATGTTTTCTTTCAATCAATTAATAATTACTTGTAAATATTTTTTGGGGCTGTGTTAGTTGTTGGAGATCTATAAGATTCGGGTTATGTTTACATCCATTGCTGTAGGTAACGTTTGTTTGACAATCAAAAACATTTCACATTTCTTACCAAATTTAATTTAGTAATATAATGCCCCGAGGCTTAAAGCTTGATTTAAGTTATATAAACACCTCACACCTGACGTTAGAAGTATTCTGTGCGTTATATGAATGAAGACAAGTTTTAAAATAGTTATGTTTTGAAGTGGTGAATCTAGATGTGATAGATTTTGAATAATTTTCAATCTTGTTGAAAATATGTTAATTACAATTAATCAATGCCTGATTCAATTATCTTTTCCATTCATACTATTTCTTACACGTAAGATACAATGCTTTTAAAAATAATGTTCTTTTATTTATTTATTTATTTTGAAGACATTTAAAAGAGTGACATTCCTTTGTAATGAACATAAGAAAATTTAATATGGTATTTTCTCTATTTATTATCATCATTATTCTAAAAGGGTTTAATTGGGTGAAGGGGGGTAACAACGTTATGGCACAGTTCGAATTTAACAAAATTTTGCTTAGTTACCATTATACTAAACTTCCAGAAATTTTTAGGCAAAAAATACAACCAATTGTCTTCTACTATAAAAAAAAAAAAAAAATAAAAAAAATAACAATGTGTCACTTAAAAGAAAAAATGATGAAAATTGTGTGCTTCATTGTTTGCTCCATAGTTTGGAGCAATTGTAACTATACTGTAAATACAAGTGTCTGAAATTCAGACAAAATTATGTCTGAAACGGGTGTTTAATTTTAAGATGCTAAAAAGTGTCTTAAAAGGCACATCGTTTCACACTCGAAACGTCTGAAATTCCGCCATCTTTGATCCTGTCTGAAGTGAATATTTTTCATAAATAAAAAGATGCGTTTTATACTGTTTACCTGTGAGAAATAGATTTTAGAATCTCCTAGAGCATAGAATATATATATATTAATAATTTTTATAATAATATTCCCCATTCCCCCCGGCGGGAATCGAACCGACAACCAATGGATTCAAAGTCGAGTGTCTTCAAGCCATCAGTCCTCATGCAGTACTCTGCTTGTATAACGAAATATATTCTAGTATCCGTAAAACAAATTGATGTTTTATGTCTTTGCAATAAAACTGTTCATAAGAAGTAAAGCTTAATACATATTATCTTAAATTTCATGTGTAGATATTTAGAGGTTTTTTTTTTTGTAAAATGCGTAATAAATATGAAAAAATAGTAGCCTATGGATTTTAAACGATTTTTTTTTTTTTTTTTTTAAACTGGTATTTGCAAGAAAACAAACTATATGCATGAAACCAAAAAAAAAAAAAAAAAAAAAAAAAAAAGCCTTTTACATTTTGAAGTGTAGGGAAACATAAAATAATTTTTAAAACGCGAAAAAAAATCAATTTTGCACAAATTGTTTAAGATTGTTTAGCTACGAATTCGCTTTCTTAGCTACAAGCTACATGCTTCGTTTATCTTAATATATTTTTTATTTATTACATGTGAGAATTTTAAATAAAAATTAACTTTGTTTTTTAACTTTTAACAGAATAAGATCCGTGTCTAAGTATTTTAAATAAGTTAACTACTTATCTATATCTATATCATTATATAAAGCGCAAGAAATTGTTTGTTTGTGGAGGGTAATCTCTGAAACTACTGAACCGATTTAAAAACTTCTTTCACTGACCGAAAGCTACAGTATGCCATATTGTTATAGGCTATATTTAATTTTGATAAAATAAATTTTAGTTTAAAATCTGAGCATTTTAATTAAAATCCCCATAGAAGCCGTAATAGAAATGGAAATAATGAAATATTAAAAAAAATTAGCTGCTGCCAACATAAAAGAAACATTTACATATTCATTTCGTTTTTAAAATATCTTGACGTGAAAAGAAAAGAAATATATTTGCACGTTCATTAAATTGAAATTCATATAAAGCTTTTTTAATTGTTAAACTTACACGTTAAATCTGACGTCATTATAGAATTAAAAGTGTTTATTTTTCTAATAATTTAATTTGATATGATATGATATAAAATCTAAGCATCAATGTTTAAACCACGGAGTCTTTATTACTCCGTGGTTTAAACTGATGTGTGTAAACGAAATTGGAATTTAAAAATAAATAAATAAATAAAATAAAATAAAATAAGAAATTCTATTTTATAATATTATTTATTTTAATTTATAATTGTTGCCAAAAAGATTTACGAATTAATTTATTTTTAGACATATAATAAAATATATTTTCACGCGAACAATAATATAAAAAGTGAACTGGATTTTTTGTAAAAAAATAATAAAGATCGAGGAAAATTATTTCCCCATTTTAATCCCCATATTTGGATATAGATATGTATTAGTTATCATGTGCATCCGTTAGATTAAATTGTTTTTGTTGTAAAATTGATAAAATTGGAATTTTAAATTTCAAAACTCTAGAAAAAAAAATGGCAAATTTCCATATTCGATTGAAAACATAAACATTTCGTTTCAAAGGATGATATTTACACAATAAACATCCAACTAATAAACTAATTAAAAGGGAAAGGATAAATATTCTATCATAATTTGAAGTCAAATTTGTTTTCAAATGTCTAAATAAAGTATCTGATATAATATACTAATATGTTGCAGCGGAATAGATTTGATATCCGTCATCCTTGGCAGAAAAAAAAAAAAATATCGCCAAATTATCTGGCGAATATAATTTAATTCCTTTCAAAAATCATGGTTATTTTAAAAACTTACATTAAGAGTGTAACGAATAATATGAAACAATATTTCGTACAATACATATTACGAAAATATACATCTGGCATGTATATTTTCGTATTACGTTTTTGATCGCCAAATACAAAAAACGCCAAGGGTGACAGTTTTGAAATTTAAAATTAAAATTTTGTCAATTTGACAGCAAAATAACTCAATCTAAAGCATGCATACAATAACTAATACATATCTATACCCAAATATGAGGATTAAAATCGGGAAATAATTCTTCTAGAATTTTAATTTAAAAAAAAAAAAAAAAAAAAAAAAAAAATCCAATGAGCGATTAACATGGAAAATCTTTTTCTTGCATCCACGAGCGGTCAGTGATGTCATACTTCGCTTGCGTATTGAGATGTTTAAATTTATTTGGCGACTATTTTTAGCAACTAACAGTTATGGCAAGTAGCTCAATATACATAGCGCATACAGCCATTACTGAAATGTAAATAGCATTTAATTATTTGAGTTACATTATGTTGACTGGAAACCTATTTAATATACCTATGCTCTATAGCTATACTAATATAAAAAGAAGAAAGGTTTATATGCATATGTAGAGAACGATCGCTAGAACTAAAAAGCCGATTGCTTTTTTTTTTTTTTTTTCTTTCAATAATCAAAAGTTACACTGTCTCTCTCTAAGTGCTAGAAGCTATAATAAATTTTGGTAAAATAAATTTTTAATTAAAATTTTCAATATTTTAATTGAAAACAAAGCATAGATTTGATATCTATCGTCATTGGCGATTTTTGTATTTGGCGATCGAAAACGTAATACGAAAATCTGTATATTATCGTAGTAAATACGAGATGTATGTGTTTACTTCAATTACCCTTCTACCGTAGGTAGTGGAAGTATTGTATAGGTTTTGGCAATTGGTCAGTGTGTGTGTATATGTGCATGTGTGTGTGTAATCTTCTGGCTGTCATACCTCCAAAACTAATAAAAATAGAACTACTAAACTTCACAAGTGATTCAGGTCTGGTGTACAGATAAATTTTCCAAATTTTCGTGAAAATTGAAAAACCGGAATTGGGTCATCGAAAACCAGAAATGGGACCCTAAGCCCATATTAAAAAACCCCTCTAATGATTTTCTTCAAAGTTGCTATATAAATAATATATTAGATGCCCTTTCGATTGAAAAGTTGCTTAGTTCAGAAAAATTGATAGGCGTCCTCTATAAACAGCTCAATTTCAGACTTCGCAAGTGCGTTCCTTTAAAAACGCCTGTACGGATTTTTTTTCAAACTCGCCATGTTAACTTACTATTAAATATCCTTTTGTATGTAATTATTGTTTTTAGGTCAATAATTGAGTATGTTAAGTTTTGGTAAAAGTTGGTATCTCAAAAACGGCTCTAACGTATTCTTGAAAATTTTTTCTTTAATCCAATTTAGATAACCTTTCTCAAGTATTACGTGCTTATTACAGGAATATTAACGGTCATCCTGATTAGGTAGTTCAGTTTTAGATCTCGGAAATTCGTGTTTAAAAAAATAACTATCTATTTTTTCCCCCTTATTTTTTAACTCGCTATGCAAACTCTGTTGTATGTGTCTTTATACGTGTATCAAGTTTCTCTTACTCGAAAATCTCAAAAAATGAAGTAATATCTCCAAAAAATTGTATATATTACGTATAATAGTGGGTAATGGAAGTCGTGTGGTTGTTTCACACCAGATTCTGTAATAGTATATATTGTACGAGGTACCCCGTCAAAATAGCCCAAGACAAAATAGCCCCGACAAAAGGTTGGTTGGTTGTAGGATTAAGGCCGATTGACTCCTTAAGTGTCCTAGGCCTATAGGGGGAATGCCCTCCGTGGGGGTCTTTCTAAGGGGTCCTAGCCCGTATTTACGCGAGTTTCGGAGGAAACCACGGAAAACTCCGAACGGCTAGGTCGATGAGCGCGACCTGGGATCGAACCCGGCACCTCCCATCTACCAGCTTTGAGCGCAGAACCGCTCGGCCGCTGGTGGGCCCCCCGACAAAAGAACCCCGACAAAAGAGCCTTGACAACAAAACAGCCCCGACAAAATAGCCTCGACAAAACGGCCCCGACAAAAGAGCCCCGATAAAATAGCCCCCGACAAAATAGCCCCGACAAAACAGCCCCAGGACAAAATAGCCCCAGACAAAATAGCCCCGACAAAACAGCCCCAGACAAAATAGCCCCAGACAAAATAGCCCCGACAAAATAGCCCCGACAAAATAGCCCCAGGACAAAATAGCTCCCGACAAAACAGCCCCGACAAAATAGCTCCCGACAAAATAGCCCCCCGACAAAATAGCTCCAGGACAAAACAGCCCCGACAAAATAGCCCCCGACAAAATAGCACCGACAAAAGAGCCCCGACAAAATAGCCCCAGGACAAAACAGCCCCAACAAAATAGCCCAAGACAGAATTGCCTCAGCAAAATAGCCCCAGACAAAATAGCCCCGACAAAACAGCCTCGACAAAATAGCCCCAACAAAATAGCCTGGAAGCATTTATATGGTTTAACAGAAAATTTATTTAATTAACCTTTCGACTGGCTAGATATTTAGAATAGCTCAAAATACGATGACAATGCATTTTTTTAATACTTTTAGCCAATTGTTTTGGGTCCCCGCTGCCTTCGATAGCGTTTTTATGATTCAATAATCATATAACTTCCTGACTTAAAGGTCTGCACGGGCCGGGTTCGGGGCGAATTTTTAAATTTGCGCTCGGCCCGGGCTCGTGCTCAGTTATTTTGTGTATACTCGTGCCGGGCCGGCGTGGATGATATTTTTTCCGGTCCGTGTCAGCCCGAATCTTTTTTTAGTTTCCTCGTTAATCAAGGAAAATGAAAAAGATAAAATATTTCTTCAGTCATTTATTTTACATAATTTCACAGGCTTGTGTAGCACATAAAATTTTATTTTGTTAAAAAATGTCTATAACTTCAATTAAAATGAATATCAATGTGCCTGTTTGAGATTTCATTTTCCGAATATATTTTTAGCATGTCTCGAAATTATTTTATTTTATTTCATGTAATATTAGATGGTTCTTATTCAAAATAGTATGCATGTCATTATTAGTTTGCACACATGTACAAACAAAAGAAATTACGTTACTGTGTATAAGGCTTTGTGTCCTACGGTCTGAAGAGTTTAGGTTGTATAAAGGCAGTAAAAATCATTCCACTGTAACTTTTTCGCGAAAGCTCCTTTTTCTTATCTCCTGTGCACTGGATGAAAGTAGCACCATTTCTAGCATGTGCAAAAGCATCTTTTCTATTGAATATGGTTGGATTAGCATTAAAGTTTTGTTTATCGGATCACATGAAAAATTCAGATACATTACGGTATATAAGAGTAAATGGTTGAAAATACATTTTTAGTAGTATTAATTATTTTAAATACTGTCCTATATTGTTTGATGAATGCTAATATTTTCGACTCGATTTTCTGTCGTCCTTTGAGTCTTTTGTACGTCTGTAATAATGAATTTCTGTTTATATATAATTATCTTGTAAAAGTTAAGCAGCTTTGTTAAAGGACATTCTGTTAATTGGCTGTATAAAATCTCTACAAAACACATACTAAAAATTTTTTTCATAGAAAAACATGCATTTTTTTTTTTTTTTACATATTTTTGAAACGGGCCGGGAGGGGCTTGGGCCTCAAAATTTCAGCCCGTGCAGACCTCTATCTTGACTAGCTAGAAATTTGAAACTTTTAGAAAAGCTCAGAACACGAGGACAATGCATTTTTTTATTACTTTCAGCCAATTATTATGGGTCCCCGCTGCCTTCGGTATCGTTTAAACATACCTGGTAACTTTTATAATTTATTCCGGAGTACTGTTAGCTTCGCCCTTTTTTCACACCAGTATGATTGTAGAGAAATTTTCTCCAATATGTAATTACGATGAAATAAGTGCTTTTAAAATATACTGGTATGAATAAAGGGCAGGGTTAACAGTACTCCGGAATAAATTATAAAAGTTACCAGGTACAGTCAGTAACAAAAGTCTCCGAACACTAGCAAAAATTCCTATGTAAAAAAAGTAAAGTTAATACTGTTTTGTTAAATAAATCCTTGTCGAATCATGTTCTTAGACTGACTAAGAACAGGATTCGACAAGGATTTATTTAACAAAACTATATTAAGTGTACTTTTTTTATATAGGAATTTTTGCTAGTGTTCGGAGGCTTTTGTTACCGACTGTATGTTTATATGATTCAACAGAAAAATTTAAAAACATTGTATATAAAAAGTTCTTTTTATCTTGTAATTATTTATTGTAAAACATAATGTATTTTCATAAATTGTAAATGACTATTTTTTTTAAATGTGGATTTGTTATTTTCTTTTATATACATAAATAGGGAATGATATTCCTGAAAATTTTTGATTTAAGGTTTTCTATGGATTTACACATTTCGAGATATCTGTCTGTGAGTGTCAGCAAAAGTTCTGGTCGCTGTAACTAAATCAATAAGCAGAATTCAAGAATACTTGATTTTTTTTTTTTTCATCTTGAGTTAAATTTGTTCTGATTAACTTTTGTGATACATCGCCAAACAGGTGAGCTTTCATCCAGCGATTTAACTTATTTATTCTAAGGCCGTGGCGAATTCCCATTTGGGGCCTACTGTCCCTTAATCTATCCTCCAAATAACTTTACACTTTCATAATAAAAAAAAAAAATGCATAATTTTGTTTTAAGATAAAAATGATTTAATCAGCAACCACTTCAACATCATGTGTACATCGACGGCAGACGTCAGTGTTATGCTTCACTGAAATAATTTAATCTTGTGTAATTTTAAGCAACAACAACGAAAAAAAAAAAGGACTGAAAAGTGGTGTAGTTACGTTGTAAATTTTGTTTAAATTTGTGTTTATATCGGCCGAAAGGTAGCACTGATGCTGATATGCTGTCATTTTCTTTCTTTATGAAAAAGTTTATCTTAAAATATAACGGTCATAACTGCATCATTTTTTAAATTCTGTGAATATTACACGAAATGTTGTTTGTTATCGGTCGGAAGGTAGCGTTTTTTGTTGTAAATGTTTCTGAATTTTCCTTGCCTATGAAATACTACACATCAAAATCTATTGTTTATAAGTGCACCATTTTTTTTCTACTGATGTTTAAGTTTTTGTGTGTATAGGCCGATAGGAGGCGCTAATACGCTGTATTTTTCTTTGATTCTGAAAAAACTATATGACACACTTCCGGTTATCCAATTTTCACCAAAAGTTCGAAAAATCATATGTACACCAGACCTGCCTCAATTCTGAAGTTTCGTAGTTCAATCTCTTTTTTTTTTTTTTTTTTGAGATATGATATAGTCAGAAGATTTTCCATGTACACAGAAAGATACATACAAATTTTGTCGGCGGCTGTTTTGTCGGGGCTGTTTTGTCGGGGGCTATTTTGTCGGGAGCTATTTTGTCGGGGCTGTTTTGTCGGGGGCTATTCTGTCGGGAGCTATTTTGTCGGGGCTGTTCTGTCGGGGCTGTTTTGTCGGGGGCTATTTTGTCGGGGGCTATTTTGTTGGGGCTGTTTTGTCGGGGCTGTTTTGTCGGGGGGCTATTTTGTCTGGGGCTATTTTGTCGGAGGCTATTTTGTCGGGGCTATTTTTTCGGGGGCTATTTTGTCGGGGCTGTTTTATCGGGGCTATTTTGTCTTGGGGCTGTTTTGTCTGGGGCTATTTTGTCTGGGGCTATTTTGTCGGGGCTGTTTTGTCGGGGCTGTTTTGTCGGAGCTGTTTTGTCGGGGCTCTTTTGTCCTTTGGGCTCATTTGTCGGAGCTATTTTGTAGGGGCTTTTTTGTCGGGGCCGTTTTGTCTTGGGCTTATTTGACGGGTCACGATTGTACGAATATTGTTTCATATTATTGATTTCTCCTTTAATATACATTATTAAAATAATAATCAATTATGGAAAATATTAAATATATTTGCGAAATGAACAAATAAATAATAATTAAAGCTATTATGACGTCAATTTTATCAAAAACATTTTCATGTCATAGGTTTATTTTTCAATATTTTTTATTCATGAGTAAAGAAATGTTTATTTTTATGAAATAAATAAATAAATAAATAAATAGCATTAAGTAAAAATTGCCAACATTTAACAACTAATTAAAAAAAATAATTGTAAAATTATATTTTGACTTTCCAGTTAATAATATTGACTGACTATAACATATAAACTGATATATTTCTTGATTTTTTACATATCAATCCATCTTTAACTAAAATTTGTTCATCAGTGCGAAGCCGGACGGGTCAGCTAGTATTACATAAAATAATGTCAAATTTGTTTGTTTAAAAAAATGTTAAAACAGGATATGCATGCTGCTTAAAGTAGATTCCATATGGAAAATTTGTTAAGTAATACAAATGTCTGAATTTCTAAGTGTCTGAAATTTGTAATGTCTGAATTTTTAAGTGCATAAATTGTAAAATGTATGAAATTTTATGTGTCTGAAAATGTTATATGTCTTAATTTCAGATATATCGACCTTATTCAGACACTTATCTGAGCTCATTTATAAGAAAGACACTTACGTGTCTTAATTTAAGACAGCACATGCACCTGAAATTTTGCATGCGTAAGTGTTTCAGACATTTATGTGTCTGAATTGACATTTCAGACACACTTCTGTCTGAATTTAAGACGCTTCTATTTACAGTGTACGACCTACTATAACCAAAAATAGCATATTAAGAAATATGTAAATTGAATTTCCATATAGTTAAAATATTCGTGAATCTAGATACTTTTTGCATTTTTAAATCATCTGAACTCGTTACAGACGTGTGCACTTTGCCGTATTCGACAGCGAACCCTTCAGAAAATTGTATGTACTTATATTGTGCTTTTGGTAGGTAGACTGCCATGGATTTTTATACTTATTTAAAAACTTATTTTTTAAATTAGTATGATTTTAAACTTAAAATATAAATTTGAGTTAAATGTAAGATAACTAAATGTTGGCAAAATTTCTTTGGAAAAAATGTTTGACTGAATAGTGCTAGATTTATGGAGAATACAGACTTTTGAAACATAAAATATTAAACTGAGTAAATATAAGGAAATAAAATAGGTAACATTACCCTGTAAAAAAGCAAATCAGAACTAGGTAACAGTAATTTGGCTCCATTGAACTTTGTAGGAGTCAAAAGAAAATCCAACGTTCAGTTCTTCTTTACCCTTTAATTTAATCTCAGGAAAAGAGGACACTTGGCTATCTTTTGGCGATACTTGTATTTCCTCTCTTGAACTGGGTAACAAAGGTAAGTATAAGTCAGGAATTCTATTACTTACAAGAAAGAAGTGTAACAAGGGTGGTTATAGTCGCCGCCATCCCCCCCCCCCCTCCCCGCACAAAGAAAAAATATATATACTTGTCGCATGTGAAAAGTTTTGGGGCAGATGTAAACATGGATGGCAAGCCAAATGCTTAAAAAATAAAACAAATCTGATGTTATGTTCAGAGTGTACATACAAAATTCAGTTTACTTACCAAAAATTGTAGAATTTAGTTTACAAGTAGAAAAATGCCAGAATTTCACTCTTGACATCAATAGACTGTCAAAGAGCAGGAATGTAGGCATTTTTTAAAACTTTTTCAAACTATCACTGTTTATCATTTGAATTATTTTAAAAAGCTAATTATAACAAAAAGAAAAAAAACCTAGTATGAAACCATCATACGACTTCCATTATCCACTATTACCCGTATATTAAATGCATTTTTTAGAAGTAATGTGACTAGAAGACACAAAATTGACCTATCGAAGTAGACACTTAACAAATTTCCTACTAGAGGAAGCTGATATGTACAGTCGAATCTCGTTAACGTGAACACGCGTAACGTAAATTAACACAAAAGCACAAATATGGCTAAATTCAATATGGATAAAATAAAATGAATAAAATAATATGGAACAGGCAAAAACTTATATGGATTAGGCAGAAAATTTATCAAACATTTACATAAACAGCAGCATGTATTTCATAAGAACACCAGCGAGACAACTAATCAAAATACGAAACAAACGAAAATATATTATAACGCCATCTATATCAAATTAAAGAAATTAAAATAATAAATAAAGTTATTATAGGTAAATTTAAACGAAAAATAAGGAAGATTTAAAAAAGAAAATTAAAAAATCATTTATATTTCAAATGTTTTAAATATTTTTCTATAATATAATCATATAAAAAATCTATAGGATAATCATTTTCAATAGCACTATTAAAGAAATCCTGAATATTCCTTATTTTGTCATTATAATTAGAAATTAATCTTTAATTACAATTAAAATAGTTTAAAATGATATTTCTGTAGATATGTTTACTAATGTTAAAGCTCCAATAAATCAGTTTAATCACATTAAAATCAAAATTAGTTCTTTTATCAAAAATAGTTGTAATCATTTCATTATCTACAATATTTATATCCAAGTCCAAGAAATTTGCTTTTAAAGGATTAAAATTAGTACTGGTGAGTTTTAAATAAGAAGGATAAAAATTTGTTTTTATTTTAGTGTCATAAATTGTACTAGTAAAAGCGATCAGATCATCAATATATCTGTAAATAAATATATAAATATAAATTGATACAAAACCCGGTGTTTTAACGTTTGTAACCTTCATAAGACACTTAAAGAACTTACCGGTGCTATTAGAAATATAGATTAGAAAACCGAAAATAAATTTTGAGCAGTTGGGAGCCCAAGCCTTTACCCCCCCCCCTACCTCCCTTCTAAGACCTTTGTTAATTTAGTTGCTTGAAAAACTTTTCGGCTCTCTTTGGGAATTGGATTAAAATTCGAAAAAAAAAATTGAACTGGAATTACGGACCCATACTCTCAGCCTCCACTTTATGAAAGCTACTGTGTGAGCATGTATGACTGTCGGAATTATAAGTGTATATAATTTTCCATATCTATCGGATGACAGAAAATGTGTTAAATATATATATATACACTACTGGCCATTAAAATTGCTACACCAAGAAAGAATAATAATAACGGAGAGAAATTTGTTGGACACATACATTATAGTAGGAACAACAATTGATTAAAATTTCAGGAAATTTGGAGCAATATGTACTGAGAAAACAGCACATAAAGCAGCGACCTCTGTGAGCAATAACAGCACTTATCTGCCTAGGCATTGAATCGAACAGCGATTGGAAGACATGTACGGGTAGAGCACTTCATGAAGTTTTAACACGATGCCACAATTCATTGATTGAAGTCACTGGTGAGTGGTGGGGGGCCAGTCGCTATTCAACGATTAAACAGTCATTTTCATTGGTGCGAGATCAGGAGAACGCGCTGGCCAGAGCAACAGTCGAACACATTCTGTATCAAAGACGGTCCGGACAATACAAACAACTTGCGGTCGAGAATTGTCCTGCTTAAATGTTGCACTTAGGAGGCCTTGAATATAGGGCAGCCTTAACTCGTCAGAAATTTAATGGCTGGTATTCAGAGTGGCGGGAATGAAAACAACAGGTGACCGTGACGTGTATCCAATGGTACAACATACCATCAATCCAGGTGGTGACTCAGTACGCGGCTACCAAAATTTTTATTACCCTCAAAACTGCATCAATGATATGGGCGCCATTAATGTGTGATGAACGATGAACCTGGACGCAGGAATGGCGTGAAGTCACTTTTCAGACAAATCACAATCCTGTTTACAGCATCAAGATTGCCTTATCCGCATTTAACGGCATTATGATTAATGCACATTGCCAGCTGGAATTCAGCATCATCGTACTGTCCATCATTCGCAATGTTGTTATGGGTTCCCATTGGATACACGTCTCGATTACTTCATGTTCGTATTCCTGGCACTCTGAACAGCGGTCATTAAATTTCTGAGGAGTTAAGGCCCGCCCCTCTGCCCTGTATTCGAGGCCTCCGTAGCGCAAAATTTATGCAAGATAATGCACGACCGCAAGTTGTTTGTATTGTCCGGACCTTTTTTGATACAGAATGTGTTCGACTGTTGCTCTGGCCAGCGCGTTCTCCTGATCTCGCACCAATGAAAATGACTGTTTAATCGTTGAAAAGCAACTGCCCCCCCCACCACTCACCAGTAACTTCAATCGATGAATTGTGGCATCGTGTTGAAGCTTCATGAAGTGCTCTACCCGTACATGCCATCCAATCGCTGTTCGATTCAATGCCTAGGCAGATATGTTCTGTTATTGCTTACAGAGGTCGCTGCTTTATGTACTGCTTTCTCAGTACTTATTACTCCAAATTTCCTGAAATTTTAATCAATTATTCTTCCTACTATAATGTATGTGTCCAATAATTTTCATTCCGTTATTATTATTCCTTCTTGGTGTAGCAATTTTAATGGCCAGTAGTATATATATATATATATATATATATATATATATATATATATATATTTAAGTGGTGTGGGCCGAAATCCCTCAGACCCTTACCCTGAAGTCTGTTACTATTTTGTGTATTTCTTCAGATTTATATAAGTATTTAAAATTTCAGCACAATGGAATGATTGGACGTGATTGAAAACTCATTTCTTAGAATTTGACCACACACATATATACACCACACCAACTCAAATAAAAGCGTGTAAAAAAGAAGGGTAAAATAGATAAAGGAAAATTTTATTTTAAATATTCCAGCCTTATTTGTATATTGCTAAAATATTTAACGAACCCTAATATTTTTAGAAATTCGATAAAATTGAAAATATTTGCCTTAAATATTCGAAATTTACGCTTCCACTAAAATCATTATTTTAGTTAAGAAAATAATTGTGTAATCAAAGGAAAATTAGTTTGAACTAACTTGTAAATTTCCATATAAACGTTAATAATGATAACATTCTTCACAACTTTTTAATATAATTTAAGGATAATATTATCTGCAATTATTCTTAATTTAACAGAAAATCATGCGATGAATTTTTAATTATGTAAATATAAATTTATATCTAAAATTCAATTAATTCCAGATTTGCTTAATACTTTTAAACTGAGACGGTAATTCTGTTAACAGCCGAGTGAATAGATACTCGTAGCTTGAAATTCATTATTTTTTATACAAACAAAGGCAGTTTCAGAGAATGGTGATAATAATATTCAAAAGTTTTGAAATGAATAATTTTTTAATTAAATAACGAATCGTATCAGTAACGGTTTGATGATTAATACAAATTTAAATTGTAAATATTTAAGATATAGATCTGGAATTGAACCGTGAAATTAATTTAATAAACGACAAGATTTAATGTATGTATTTTTTATCATAGCAATTTCTATTTATTTACTTTTTTTAAATGTGGTATGCAGTTATACTAAATAAAATAATTTTTAAAGGTTTATGCTTTAACTGCTATATGGACAAAAATACGTTGAAACATCAATTGTAATGAAAATGTCTGTAGAAAATGTTTCAAACTTGGTAGCTTATATTTATTTTTTATGGGATGTGAAGGGAGTATAATAAAATAACTTGTTTGATTAGGAATATTACTTGGAATAGATTATATTTTATTAAAATCAAAATACTAAAATTATTAATATTAAAATAGATAAATATTAAATAATAATGCAATTTAAATAAAATAATTTTATTGAAACCCACCAGAGAACGAAAGGTTCTGTTTTCAAACATGTGATATGCCTGAGTTTGATCCCAGCTCGCGCTCGTCCGCATATACATTCTGAGTTTTCATATTTTTCCCAGAAAATTGTGTATGATCTAGGACCCCTTACAAACACCCCAAACGGAGGGCATTCCACCCAGGTATAGGAACCTAGCGTAATCAACCGGAATTAACCACATAACCAAAACTGCTCTAAAACGCGAACACCACTGCAAATTCATGTGTCTTAAATTCAGACACATAGGTGTCTTAAATGGGTGTCATTATTTTCAGACACGAAATCATGTCTTAAATTTTAAGATACGTAAGGTGTCTTAAGTTAAGACATGAAAGTGACTGAATTTAAGACACTTGAAGCGACTTAAAGGAGCTATTTTTAACCTCACCAATAAATTAAAAATAATTAAATAAATAAATAACATTGCGTGTGGTTTAGTTACCGGTTTAAAACGGGGTGTAGAATTTCTTAGAGCATGCAGAAAATGTTTATGCGAAAATTTACGCACAGCGAACCTCTCTGATAGGCTGGACTCGAACTGAGGAACTATGGATTCACAGGCCAGCGACCAACCGACTAAGCTACAAACATCGACATTGATTTGTTTTGGTTAGTAATATAGATATGTAGTATTCCTCAAATATAGCGTAAATTTATCTGTTATTTATTTATTTATTTATTTAATTAAAGTTATCGGCAAAATACCTAAAGTTTAATATACATTTCCGTTTTAAATTTTATGTGTACATTTTTAGTGTTTTTTCTTTTTGAAATATGAGTGATAAATGTGCAAAAAGTTCAACCTATGGTATTTCGAAAACGGTTTATTTTTTCTTTCTCTCTCTCTCTTTTTTTAAAAAATTATATTCAAAGGAAAAGGAACAATTTACGTGAACACCAGAAAATTTGTTGTTTTACACTGGTAGATACGAACTCTCATGCGGATTTTTTTTTTTTTTTTTTCAAATTAAATTAAAAAATTAAGTAGCAGTCGCGTACAAAGTGTTCAACATTGCTCGTTTACATAGTCAATTTCTTTTTCTTTGAAAATCTAGTTTCACAAAGCTAAATGGTCTGAATAGCTTCAACATTAATTATATAAAATATCATTAAAGGAAGCGGATGGGGAAATAAACTTAAACCCCGTATTAATATTACTTAAAACATATTCCGTGTGAAATTTGCTAATACAAGTGTCTGAAATTCTAAGTGTCTGAACTGTCAAATGTCTGAATTTCTAGGTGTCTGAGTTGTAAAAGTCTTCATTTTCAAGCGTCAAAACTGCATGCGTCTTACTTCAGACTTATTAATATTATTCAGACACTTAACTTACAAAGTCTATTTTTATAAAGTCATTTATGTGTCTTAAATTCAGACTTGTGTGGTGTGTGAAAATTTGTGTCTTTACGTGTTTCAGACAATTATGTGTCTAAATTAATATTTCAGACACGTTTCTGTCTGAATTTAATGGGGTCATTTATCAAGAACACTATTAAATCATTGATCAAGTCTGAAAACTCCGAAATTAATTCCATTGAAGCTAGAAATGACTTTTGGCATTCTAATTAAAATTATTCATGAATAATTTAAAGTTAACGATGTTTAAAATTCATCAGTTTTTGCCGAGTTTTTTTTTTTTTTTTTTTTTCTTAAACGAGTTTTGGAAAATTATATGAAAATTACTTAACTGGTGAAAAATAGAGAATTTCGTTAACACTCGATGAAACATTTGCATTTTTAAATGACTATAATGAAAAAAAAAAATATTTTCTTTTGTTGAATTTACAAAAATGATAGTACGAACACTGTAAAAAAATTTGTGTTAGAATACACAAAAATTTTGAGCGAATTTATTTTCCTCAACCATATTGAGAAATCTTATCACCTATAGTTGTGTAAGAGGCTTACAGTGGAATTTTGTGTAAGAATACACAATATTATTGAGGGAATTTATTTTCCTCAACTATGTTGAGAAATGTTATCAGCTATAGCTGTTTAACATAGGCATACGGTGGAATGTTTCTGCAACCACAACTGGTAACATTTCTCTACATGGTTGTGGCAAGTAAACTGCCTGAATGTTTTCGTGATGTTTTCAGGATTTTGTTACAACAGCAAATTAATTATAATAATCAAATTAATATTTAAAGTAAATCGCAATTTATTTCTCCCTAATATCATCTGAATAGTTTAGAGCCAAATCTCCATGCAAAAATTACAACTTTATATTTAAATAGCATTTATAAAATTGGGCTCCATGTACGGACAAACACTCAAGTCACACGCATAAGTCAACTACCGCTTATTTAGCAGAGAAAGAATCAGAAACACGAAGGAATTTTTAATTATTAAATAAAATAATTTTAAAGTATCATGGCTTCTTTGAGAAAACACCATCCAAAAGCATTGAAAGCACTGTAAAAAACAATTGTTAAAAAATAGAAACTTTTTGCAATTTTTCTACAGAATAAAATCGTAATCAAAACGAATGGCTGGATAAAACACGTAACCTGTCTTAAGTGGTTAAATGAAACGTGTAAAATCTATCAAGACCTTTCCAAAAAAGGTGGTAAAATATTACGAAAAGTGAAAGATTGAAATTATACTTCAAATTCTGTTTATTCGAACTTTATTCACCCATTTTCCGCAATATAATTGTATCTTTATAAATTGTTATATGTTTTTTATGGTTAGCTATAAACGATGTGTTATTTGTTTGCTATTTTAGTTTCGCTTTTTCTTTCTGCAACTGGATGGAAATCTCTCCTCGACTTGAAGGAAAGATGGCTATCTGCCATTTAATTTAAAACTGTTTACTCCTTTTTGTCCTCAATATTTAATTATTTTTTGCCGAAAAAATTATCAGCATATGTATAAGAATTTTAAATATGCATAAATAATTCTTATATTTGCATTCTAAGAATTTTTATTTCAATCTTTGGAAGGTATATCCATCTATTCTTGACTTACCCTTTGCAGTGTAAATTGTCGGAAAGACTCTGTTTGAAGGGGGGAAAGTATGCGTGTGCTTATTAAACTCATTAAAACTTCATTTTATGCCGTGTTTTTTATTTCAATGTATGAAAACATAACTTAAGAGGATGACATAACAATTAATATCTACTTAAGTCTTGAAATATATCTCGTTGTGAGGTTATTGAACATATTTGTGATACTAAATGAAACATCGATAAATACTACTAATCCAGTAATTTAGATTAATTTATATATACATATATTTGTTAAAATATTTTATTTAAGATTCTTAATTTAGTAAAATATGAAATTATATTCCAAGAAATCTACAAGTTAAGAACACTTTATTTGTTAGTTTTGTGTCAAAACATAATTTGCACTATTGAAATATTAATCTAATTGATTAAAATCAGTTGTGTTGGATAAATTATTTTCTGCGAAAGGTGACAGTCTGCCTACTCACAACACGAAAATTTTATATATACACTGTGTGTATCTGAAATCATTCAACAGAATTAGAGGAATTATAGTACCCATCAAACGAACAAAAACGGATTTGGAAGTTGTTTCAGATTGAGTTTAATGGGGGAAAATTGCGAAGATTTATCTGTAAAATTTCAAAGTGAGATAAGAAAGAAACGTTCTAGTAAAACAACATGGAAAATTTTTATTTGACAAAATAGGTGAGAAATAGTTCGCAGTTCCCTGAAATAATATATTTTTCTTTTTTTTTCTATTTTTAACAATAATTGTTTAGAGTGCCGGCCGCACATATTACTGCAAAGAGTCCAGCGATGGAGGAATGATTGGTTGTTGCTTTTGAAGATTTCCAAAGTCTTTCAGATATATAGTGCATCGATCACAATCCTTGCTATTAAATTTACTGGTGTTTTATTAGCGTCTTATAAATGGTAGATCTCAGCTATCCCCAGAAAAATAAATATAATAGGTTAAGATAAGTCGAGCGTGGAGGCCAAACAATAGAGCCACCATGTCCGATCTACCTTGCCCTATAAACGTCACCCAGGTGGTTACGTACATTGAGATAAAAATGGAGCGGATTACCATCGTTCTTGCACAAAAAGTGTCGTTGGATGCCGGCAGGTGAGGTAAACAGGAATTATGATTGAATAATCCGCTGGAAATTGACGTAAATTGAGGCACTGTAACGGTCAGGCAGAAAATAGGTCATGGCCCTCAAGATTATCTCCGAAAATGCTGCACAACATGTTGATATTTATCAGTTGTTGAACATCTTGAGTAACAGTGGCATGAAGATTCTCAGACAGGCTGAGAATCCACTCCGCATTGTATATTTTGACAATATCTCGGATAAATATAACTTCATCCGATAATTGCTCATTGGAGGCAAATTGTCGATCATTCGTTGTTGTATCCACTAACAATCGCAGTAATTCCAGCCGATGGGAATATAACTTTTCGTCATAAGCTTGCACCCACTGCATAGTGAATTTTGCATGAGGTCATTATGCCTAACTATCCAAATTGGCATATGCGTAACAAAAGGTGTCGTTGTAACCGCTCACGTATTGGCAATCAGCAAAGCGGGGCAAAGCTGCATTTTTTTCTGTATTTATAGGGTTCACATACGGCAGTTACTTGCTTTATCATAATTGTTGTGTAGAAAGGTTCAGTTTCTCATAGTCAACGGTAAATCCACGTACGAACAACAGCATTTTGAAATATAGTTATTGATATATCTGTCGTGCTGACTGTTCATCCTCTTCAGTTTTCCCATACATCATACAAATACCGGTCCACAATGTCTGTCATTGTTTGCAGTTAACCTATCTGTTGCAGATTGGTATTTGTTGGTTTAGTTAAAAAAAGACTTTTTTCACAGATTTCCTGACCCTTAGTCAATAGATTTCATTATCTCTTTCTACCCGGATATGTACAACGTGGAAGGAAAACAAGTTTCACTCTATAAGCCACTTCCGCTAAAACAGCATCATGCGAGGTTTAAAAGCTTGCACATTTTCGCAATTTTCACCCCATATTTCTTTACAGTTTTTACTCGTTTTAATGAATACCATCATTTTACTGAGTTTGTTGATGGATTTTACTGCATGCGAGATTTTGATACTTGCATATATTCTTTATTTTCACCTATTTGCGATCCCATGTTCTTTTGCATTTTTGCTCGTCTTGATCAGTACAACCATCTCTAAATTTGTTGAAGGATTTCGTGTACACCCTACACACACACACACACACACACACACACATATATACATATATGTTATGTATGTATATATGTTGTTTATTTTCATCTGGTTTTGATTATTTTGTTTATATATATATATATATATATATATATATATATATATACATACATATTATCACTTATTGATCTTTTACAAATTTCAGAAATAATTGAAAAAAAAAAAAAAAAAGGAATTTCTAATTATGTCATGTCGATGCACAATAAAGTAATAATATTATATATATACATATATATATATATATATATAGTATAATTATTTTGGTGCTTTGTTTTTTACAATTAGCTCATTTTTTATCGTAACATTCGAGGAAGTGAAATTTACAAAGGTAATTTTTATAAAGAACTCTCTCTCTCATATATATATATACAACATAAAGCTTTGTTTGCTTACTAAATTAGTCTGAACTTTATTTACTGTTGTCTTTTTAAGTTTAATGCATGAAAGTGTCACTTCAGGGAAGAACATAATAATCAATATCTACCTCAAACCACAAACTATATTTTGTTGAGAGTTTATTGAACAGTCTAGGGACTCGAAACAGAATTCATCAATAAAGTATGACGCTTAAGTATATTAAAGTTTAAAGTTTATTTTTACTAACTAATAATAAATAATAATAATAAGATTTCATTAAATTTTAAAATTTAAAATTTCAAAATATTAATGCAACTTGAATTTTCGTACACTTTTTTTTTTTTTTTTTTTTTTTTTTTATAAAGAAAATTGTATTTTGAATTATTAAAATATTATTTTATTTAATGAAAATAATTTGAGTCTAACTAATATTAGTCAAAGCTATCAATGCATCCACATTCGTTCATTTGCAGAAATAATATCATTGAAAAGGTATATTTCGATATAGTATGAAATATAATTTTAAAGATTGAAGAAAACAAAGCTCGAAAATCCAGATAATTTTCCAGAATTTACTAGATTCAAAAATTCATAGCTTAAACATTATATATATATATATATATATATATATATATATATATATATATATATATATATATATATATAATATTTATTTATTTATTTATTTATATTTAAGAAATTAATTTTTATTTCATGCAAAATTCTGATAATTCATATAAAAATAATAACAATGAGTTAATAACATGCAGATTTCAGCTACGTCACGTAATAATAATAATAATATAAATAAATAGATTGATATAGTTTAATAAAATTTTAATTAAAGTATTATGATATCATTTTTAATTTGCTGTAATCTTTTGGACTTTAAAACATATAACTGTTATGATGTAAATTTTAATGTCATTGTCTTTTAAATATGTAAATGTAAACTGATGTATAGTAATTTAAACTGACATAAGAAATAAACAGGTGAAGAGAAAAAAATTGGAAAAACATGCCTAAAAATCGATAGATAGCTTGGTACAGACCAACTATGAAATAAGTAAATAAATAAATACATAATCGAAACACCATCATCTTCAAAACAAATAAACAAAATATTTCAAAACATCATCTTTTGCAACAAATATAATTTTTATAGAGTTATTAGAAGCTTTTTATGTAGAACTGACTTTGTCATCGTGTCTTCGTGTCACCCTAAGAACAAGGCGCCTCCATTTTAAAATAAATATAAGCAGTTCTGCTTGTCGCTCCTTGACTTTGTTGGTTAGAGCGCCAAGTTAATATCGCGGTAGTCGAGAGTTCGATCCCCAAAGGTCCTGCTTGTATATTTTTGCAGATAATTAGCAGAGAAGGTGTCAATTGAGAAAAGAAAATTTTTCGTTGACAACACAGTAGCCTAAGAAATTTCAAAGTTTTTTTTTTTTTTTTTTTTTTTTTAGATGTTAAAAAAACACAAAATATTTTTGATATTAAAAAAGTACAAAATTAAAAGTTTTAAGTAAAAAATACATAAATGAATAAATATATATATATATTTTTTTCCGAAGAAGCTTTTTATTGAAATTGGATTTTCTCATCGTGTCACACTGAAACTTTAACGTAAATATTAGCACCTTTTTTTCGTCACTTGATAGCTCAATTGAATAGAGCGTCATGTTTATAACAGGATGGTTGTAAGTTCGATCCTCGAAGGCCGATATGTTAATTTATTGCAGATAATTAATAGGAAAGATGTCAGATGATACAATAAATATCCTTCGTGATCTATACACTATACTAAAAACTTTTAAAAAGCTTCTTTTAGTTACTAGAACGCACACACACACACACACAAAATCTGGAAGTTTTTATTGTGTATTCCTAAAAAGCATTAAAAAAATATTCTTGCAAGGACATGCTATAAAAAAATAAATAAAAGTTTCAAAAATAAGAAATTTGTTGAAAAAAAAAAATATAAATATTTAAATTAAAATATAATTTTTTCACTTTGCAAGAGATGAAAATTTTTAAATATTCAAAATACATTAAAAAGTGTTCGAGGATAATATTATTTTTGTACAAGTATTTCTTGGAAACTTCTAGCATGTTCTATGACTTTTCTTCACTATTCTTTGGTTTTTGGTTAGAGCGTTTCATGGGTTTAATTTTCCAACGGCCGATGCGTTAATTTTGCAGATAATTAATAGAAAAGATGTTAATTGATTAAAGAAAAAATTAAAGTCTACACAGTATCCTTGCCTTTTTTTTTTTTTTTTTTTTTTTTTTTACTAAAAAGCAGAAAATAAAAATTTAAGTAAAAAAACATTTTTTAACAGTAGATGCTTTTTATTGTGAAGCCCTGAAAAGCATAAAATAAATAAAAATGTATTCTTGCAAAGACATGCTATAAACAAATGAAAGTTTCAACACTAAGAAAATTTCAGAGAAAAATATAGATATTTCACTTTTGCCAGTGATAACAATTTTTAAATATTCAAAATATTTTAAAAAGCTTTCCATCCAGGCCTTTGAATTTTATGGCTTAAGAAATACTTATGTAGAAACTAATGACTAAGAATATCGGTCTCGATGGCTTTTTGAAAAATATAATATTTAAAAATTTTCATCTCTAGCAAAAGTGAAATATCTATATTTTCTTCTAAAATTTTCTTCGTGTTGAAACTTCCATTTATTTATAGCATGTCTTTGCAAGAATAAATTTTTGTTTTATGCTTTTCAGGGCTCCACAATAAAAAGCTTCTACTGTTCTTTTTTTTTTTTTTTTTTTTTTTTTTTTTTTTTTTTACTTAAATTTTTATTTTCATTTTTATAAAGCATAGAGCTGTGGCATGGAATGTTTTTCAAAGCTAGATCTTAACTGTTTCGACAGCATTGTATTTAAAAAATAATAATGATACATATTATTTGATTTTATTTACCGGACTTTATATAATAATTTAAAAATTCTTTTTTTAATCGCTATTTTAACTTTTTTTTTTCTTTTTAATAAAAAAGAAGCTGTGCTAGATATTTTTTTCATCTATAGTTGCACATTTCTTGAATTAGTTACTACTTATTTTAAATCCAATCTAAATGCCCATCTATTTTTTTCTTCGACATTTAGTCATCTTAAAAATTTATTTTCTTTTTTCTTTTTCCTTTTCAGATATGCTCGACTCTCAAAGCTGCTTGGTGTTACGTTTTACCTGATGTCCGGCAAGTTATTCTAGCCTTTCGGAGTTTAGTATCGTTTTCTCTTAAAGTCGCTTGCAAACAAACACTAGAAACCTTAAAGTTACTTAGAAAGACTGCCACATAAAATATAGTACCCAAGGCTAGGAAAACTCGCGTATTGAATCGCTTTAACCCCAACATCAACAATTTAATTCCTTCGCTGTTAAAACACATTTTATTCACTCGTCTTTTTGCATTTTCCTGTAACACATGCCATGAGAAAGTACATTAATCAGTATGACTGTTAATCAGCCGATTTTTAACCCTTTCATAATCATGAACGCGTATATGCGATCAGAGTTTTTTAATTTCTGAATGAGTTCTTATTTGCTATGATTTTGCTACATAGAAGGAAATCAATTTCTCAGGATTGATGATAAATTTTTAACGTTATTTGTACTTAACAACTTAAAAATGCATAAAATTCATTCCAGTAAAATGAATTAAAAAAAAAAAAAAAAAAAAAAAAAAAAAAAAAAAAAAGAAAACGGCGTGACTATGAATTAGTTAAATGAACGTATTGCCTACCGTTTCTGACAGGCAAACATTATATTGAAAAATTTGTAATTTAGAATGCATCATTAAATGATAAATATTTTATTAATTATTTCGTTCCTTTTTGTTATAGTTCCGTTTCTATACGCAGGAAAAAAAATCTCAACTTTCAGATTAGTCGTTGGTTTCAAAAACTGATTATCTGAATTAGTAATGTCTCATTTTGGAAAATTTTAAAAAGTGAAAAACGAATTAGTTCATTTTTGGCACTTTATTACAATAAAATAAAGTATTAACAATCCAAAAAGTAGTTTTTTGGAAAAGATGGATTTAAATTTAACGGTAGTTAAATTTGTGAAGGGAAAAACATGATTATATATATATATATGTGTGTGTGTGTGTGTGTGTATAAAATAAAGATTAATTTTGATTACAAATATCTCTATACAACCTCAAAGTGTTTATCTATACGTGACTATGATAAGGTTTTCACTAAGAAGTTGTTTTCGATACAATTTGGAATGCTGGCTGGAGAAAATGTCTTTTTGATAGATTTCCATAGGACAACTGTATTAATTTAAATTAATATTTCTTCAAATAAACCTTTTTCAGGCGATTTAACTTTGTCCCCTGAAAAGAAATTTTGTGACTGATTATCGCGGTCGAATTCATTTAAAAATTTCTACAAATAAATGTGAACACATGCAGCGGATTTCAGTAACTATAATTCTAGTTTATGAATCAATTCTAGAAACCAAAGCGAGAATTTCTAGTAATAAAATGGATTTAAGTTATATGTATCGTTCCCTCACGCAGAATATTATAGACTGGAAGATTATTTCGCATATCAAGTTTATTTGTTTGCCTAATAAGAAGTTCTGAAACTTACTACTTTATTCGTTGTAGATAAAGGCGGAGTGTTTTTTTTTTTTTTCCCTCTCAGTGTAACACTATACTAATCGAAATTGCTTTGGCGCAGATTGTCTTTTCTTATACATTGTGTCTCAAAATATCATTCAATCAACTAGATTAATTCATTTAAATAAAAGGAAATTATATATTGCAAAAACAATATGGTACTAATTGAATTTTTTATAGATTGTCGAAAGGTAGTGATATTATACCGCAATTTTAAGTATTTCTAATACAGTTATATTCTGGTCTTTATAGTATTTAATGATCTGAAATAAGATATGCTTGAAGGTAAGCAGGCCATTTTATTATGATTTAATATTAAATCATATCTGTTGATAGGTGATATTAACACATATTTTACGATTTATATGACAGAGATATTTATTGTCTCTATAACAGAGAATTGCGTCGTATGTGATATGCAAGATATAATTGCTATAACTAGTATTGGGAATCTATGCTAATTCAATTTTAATTTTCCTCCCTAAAATAGGGATTCAGTTGAATTATTACTAATAATTATTATTATGTGTGCGTTTGTGGAGAACAGCAGTGCTATTTTAACGATTCTGCTAGAGAGTACTGAGAAAGATTCTTTATTTTCTTCTTTTGTTATTCACAATACCCAGAATAAAACAAATGTACTGCAAAAAAATAAACAATAGAAATAACAGAAAGTGGAGATAAAAGGTAGAATATTTCTTATATGGAAAGTATTTCTTAGAAAACAAGATTCATTAATGACATTATTGATCAAGCACGATTTTGCTTGATCTGGTTGTAAATGAAAAAAGAAAAAAAAAGTAAATAAATAAATAAAAAAAAAATAACCCACATTATCCATTGTTCAAAGTTTTTCAGAGAAAAATTCATTTTAAAATATTTTAAAGGTGGAAAGGAAAACTACATATATATATATATATGGTGTGAAACAACCACACGACTTCCATTACCCACTATTACACGTATTATATGCATTTTTGAGAGATAATGGGATCAGAATACATAAAAGTGACCTAAAGAGAAAAACGTTAGCGCCGTTTTTGAGATACCCACTTTTACAAAAAATCAATTATTCACCGGAAAAAAATAATTACATACAAAAATATATTCAAAAGTGAGTTAATATGGCGAGTTTGAGAAAAAAATCCGTACAGCCGTTTTTAAAGGAACGCGCTTGCAAGACCTGAAATTGAGCTATTTATAGAGGACGACTATCAATTTTCCTGAACTAACCAACTATATCATTCCGAAGGACATCTAATAGAGTGTTTATATAGCAAATTTGAAGAAAATCGTTAGAGCCGTTTTTGAGATATGGACTTACGGTCCCATTTCTATTTTCTGATCAACCACTTCCGGTTTAAAAATTTTCACCAACATTTGGAAAATTCATTTGAACAACAGACCTGTCTTAAATCTGAAGTTTTTTAGTTCTATCCTTATTAGTTTCGGATATATGATAGCTAGAAGTTTCCAAACATACATACACACATACGCACACACGGACCTATTGCCAAAAACCTCTTTTTTGGACTTAGGGGACCTTAAAACGTGTAAATCATGTGAAATGTCGATATCGAATTTTTGGACCAAGTCCAGTGCTTCCATTACATACGGTAGTAGGGTAATGGAAGTAATAAAGACATATTTTTAACAACAATTCTTATTTTTATCATTTTTGTCACATTTTAGTGTCATTGAATGACAGTGAAAGCAATAAAGGACGTTTCGAAATGCATAGCCAAAGGTTAGTTTCCCAATGAAATGTTTTATTGTGCTTTCTAACGATTTATATTTGTAATTATAAGATCTGCATATGCACTAATACAAATTAAGTTATTAAGGAAAAAGCTAATTAGTAAATTACAAGCATCATTACATCTCTCGGCAATTGAAAATAACGCAATCTGCATACTAAATAATACAATATTTTGAAATAATGTCTGTTGCCACGCACACAAATAATAATAAAATAAATAACCTCTTTGATAAAAATCATATGTATGTATATTGAAATCAGGCAATGGTAGTCATTAATACCAAGCATTCATGTTATTCTTAATAAGCAGTTTTATTCTTTGGATGGAATGAAATGAGTAACTTTGCGATAAAGTGTGTTTTAAAACAACAATTTAATGTTATATTAATGTAAAAAAAAAGCTTTAATTTAGATATATATCTATTTATATATATACACTTTTTTTTTTTTTTTTTTTTACAAAAACTCTTTAAATACTACAGAACGAAATTCCCAAAATAATTTAAAATGTCATACTAAATTTATTTTAAAAGACTAACTATCCTACATTGAAATTTACGTGACAGAAATTAAGTACGTAATATCAAGAATCATAACTAATTGTACCATTAAACATTAATCAGGATGCAAGAATCAGTAGCTTAATAGATGAGAGTGTGTTACGTGCCATCTTATAGTAAATGATCCTAATGTATAGCTATTCCACATCTTCCTACAGTAATTACACATAATAATGAATTTAATGCTAAACGCATTTCATAGATAGAAAATAATTTATTGAGATTAAAAATTCTTTATACAAATTCCCTGGTGTAGATTCATCATTACTGATGTCAGTTCATCGAAAGATTCATTATACTCAATATGTGCTAATGTCACAGGGGAAATTTACTATAAAATTACATTCATTAGAGAAGTATTTAAAGTAATCTGAAAATTTCAGTGATAATAAATTAGATTAACAAAGTTTCCTAAATTTCTTCGAATATATACTTCATAGAAAATTTTTTTTTAGATGGCGGTTTAATCAACTAAATATATATATTTTTAATATTTAAAGTAGCAGAGATGTCTTCATATTTTACGTTTAAAAGGTTTTATTAATTTGTATGTTTTGACAGTACAAATTTATGCATACAAGTAATTAATGTAAAGCTTTTTTCATTTAATTAATGAGTGCTTCCACTTCGGTTCAAGTAAAATATATTAAGTATATAACGTACACGGATGCATTAAAAGTAGGCTTGTCATAACAGGAATTTTAAAAATTTTATCAGTAAAGATCATGGACATATAATAACTGGTGACATGAATATTGTTGAAAATATGAATGTAAGGCATTTTTTGAGTCTTGGTGCAAAATTTAGACCTAACTATTATATTAATCCTAAAAAAGCTCTTGATACTTTTTGTAAAGATACTAATGATTTTATACTGAAAATGGCTTATAAATTTAACGTACCGTTTGAAGCTTTTGTAGAATGGAAATACTATCTAATTAAATATTTTAAGGAATTTATTCAATTAAATCTAAATCAAAATAATTATGTATATCAAAAACTAAGTAAAGATGATTTAAGTTTTATTAAAAAAATGCAAACAAATTTTATTTTTGTACCTACTGATAAGGCTGCCAATAATTACGCCATCATTTCAAAATAATTTTATGCTGAAAATATATTTTCAGAATTAAATAATTTAAAATATTATGAAAAATACAATCTGGACAGCAATTCTATATATAATAAGAGTTCTGCTTATATTAAGAAATGCAAAAGCCTATTCAATAAACATTTTACTCTACCAAATCATAAAAAAAAATACCTTTTATAGTTTTTAACACCCAAATTCCATAAAAACCCAGTAAAATTCCGTTATATTTCTTGTACTGTTGGCAGCGTCAATAAATATTTCAATATTAAACTTCAATTTTATTTAAAGCTGATTTATGACTTTCTAAAAAATAATTATAAAAATTCAAGTTATTTTTGGTGTATTGACAATAGCTATGAGATTATTTAAAGATTAAAAAATATGGACACGCCTACTTCGGTACAAACATTTGATTGCGAAAATTTGTTTTGCAATATCCCTATTGATTTTTTATACAGCATTTTAATTAAATAATTTGACTTTTTTTGATATTGTAAATGAATTAAGAATTGATAGAAATTTATTTTTTAGTCTTTGCCATTTTTGTTTTAACAATAATTTCATAACATTTCATAATAAAATCTATAAACAAGTACATGGTATCGGAATGGGCACCAATTGCTCCATTACAGCCGCTAATTTATTTTTATTCTTCTATGAATATACTTACGTTATTAATAACAACAAAAAATTAAAAATTTACGGATATATAGATGATATTTTAGTTTTAAATTTTAATTCTACAGATATTTTTAAAAGCATATATCCTTCCTGTTTAAATTTAAATAAAACTAAAAATATAGATGACGGTGTTAATTACTTAGATATTTTTCTTGATATTCGACATAATACATTAAATCTGGATTTATATGACAAAAAGAAAGATTTTTCATTTAACAGTTACAGCATGCCTCACTGGTACAGAAATTTGCATAAAAAAATTCACATTAATATTTTAAATGGTCAACTAAATAGATTTTATAAGATATGCAATAAACATTCTAATTAGAATAAACAAGTTTTTAAATTCATTGCTAATCTCTTTTACAATAATAACTATCCATTGAATTTCATAAAGTTTTACACAAATAATTTAAATAAATGTTTGCGATTGAGGTGATAGCTGCGGTAAGCTTTTACACTTTCGGTACTTGGTGTCTGGTGGTGCTTGTTGATGAAAACTCATTGCCAAAGTCCTACTTGTGGAACGCCTTCTGTCGGACTGCAGCTACTTGGTAATGAGTGACTCGGAGAGTTTGGACTATGATATTGGAACACCGGACGAGACAGCGCCAGTACTGAGCCACTACATGTGAATTGTTTCTTTCCCTTTAAAGACCTATTTCTACAATGTAGTAAGTTCAATATATTTCAGTTCATTACAATATCTTTTTGTTCTTCAACTTTTGTTCTTGGGTTGGAACATGACGATCTGGCATGTTCTTTTATTAAATTATTCTTATCACAAATATCGACTTTGTATTTTTTAGATTTTTGAATTGATTTGGTTATGCACTATTAATTTTATTTAGTTAAGTTGTTTTTGTGAAGCATTGATATTGTTATATAGAATTTACCAGTAATTTAATCTTGTTTTAGAATTTCATAGATTTTTTTGGGGGGAGTATGCTAGTTTCGCCATGTTTCCGAAAACTGTTAGACCTTTTTCAATTTATTTTATTGTCTGTTCTGCTGCTTCCACCCACTGAAGAGGAAGCGGAAGGGTATTTTTCACATGTAGTGTTGTTTTTACAAATGTTCTTCGTTACTTTAATTCGTTATTTCTTTGTTTTTATTAACGATTTTTCTTCTTGTTGACCACGCCCACTTGTCTTCAAGTCTCTACATATTTTCAAAATTATATATTATTGTATAGTATTTAATGCTGCCTTTGGCGCCTTTTTTTATACAAATACACTTTTATTAATGAGTAATTAATATATATATATATATATATATATATATATATATATATATATAAGAACCAAAAACGACAAAATTAAACGAATACAAATAACAGGATACTTAAACTGTTATTTCCACCTTACATTGAGAGGTCTCGTTGACGATGGCCTCAATGTTTTTTTGGTTTCTTTGTATTATCTGTCAGTTTTCATTTTTTTAAATTTCTCGTTTCTTTATTTTCAAAATATTTTACATTTATATTCTATTTACGTTTACTTAATTTCTATTCACTGCATTTTCTTGCACATTATAAATGTAAATTTAGTTATTTTATTATTGTTATTACTAGCAGGCTAATACGCTGGTCATTATATTTAAATGAATTTTCAAAAGAATTGGATCAGTATTTATTTTTTACATCACATTATAAATAAAAACTTAATAAAAGAAAAAAATAATAATTTAAACTTAAATAAATAAATAAAAAACATCGAAATTGCTCTAGACCTTGCTTCAAGTCCCCGCTGTCTACGGCAACTCTTTTTTTCCGCCCGTGCAGCAACGGGGGATCCAGGTTCCCACTGTTTGCAAAAAGGTCTTTCCCGGGCACCGTTATTTATCTACCGTTATTTAAGAACTACGATTTTAAAGGTGACTGTATCTCAGCATCTATTATATGTTTTTGTTTTTGAACCATGTGTTTTATAGCCCCCGTTATTTACACTGTATTACGATTTGATTCCGACCAGTATAACAAAATAAAATAAAAAGTAGAATTTCTTTTAAAAGGAATTAAATACATGAAAAACAAATAAAATTTTAATCAGTTTAATTCTTTTCCACTATATACTATCCGTTCCCCCCCCCCCAATAAATATTAATAAAATATATATATATATATTTTTAAAGAATTAATTTAAAATGAAAATTATACATAAACATAATAATTTATTTATATTGCATGAACATTTGATTTTCAATAAATATAATAAGTTAAAAAAAAAAAAAAAAAAAAGTATTTTGCCTTCAAATGATTGTATTAAAAAAAAAAAAAAATCATAGCAGTCTTTGGCTACTGCCGATATAAGTGAAAACTAAGTAACTTGTGAATTGTATCGTCGAGCTATTAGATTATTATTTTCGAATTATTTTTGTTTGTAAAGAACTGTTTATGATCTGTATTATATGATTCGGCACAGTATTTGTAGCTACCCAAATTAATTGAACAAAGCCTTATAGTAGGTAAAAATATTGATTTCTTATAAAATTATTTTCATGAGTAGTTGAGATACAAAAGAAAACCGATTCAGGACACCTTAAAACGTGTAAATCAGGTGAAATCTCGAATTCCACTTTCGATAATACAAAAGAACTTTAAAATATCTTTCGAATGATGTATTAAAAAAAAAAAACAATAATCATAATTAGAAATTGAAATATTGAAATTTTAAAACATTACAGCGCCATCTGGCGGTAGAAATTTCTGTAAGCTACTGTTCGATTCCAACTCAACAAAGCTTTCAAATGATGTATTACTTATGAAATTATTTTAATTAGTAGCTGAGATAGAAAAACAAACCGATTCAGGAAACCTCAAAACGTGTAAGTCAGCTGAAATCTCGAATTCGACTTTCGGTAATATAAATGAACTTTAAAATATCTTTCGAATGATGTATTAAAAATAATTTAATCATAATTAGAATTTGAAATACGCGTGATAGAATAAAATTTAATTTCCAATTAAAATGAATTTTTTTCCAAAATCGTTGAAATTTGAACTGCAACTATCCCCTGTTCTGTTAATGGCGCACATAAAGTTTCAAAGAATTTAGAAAAATATTGAAGCATTTTGAAATTTGCAATTTTTATTCCTAGTAGAAAAAACACGTGATGTCAATTGGTGAATAATATGTTTCTTCCGGACCAGACGGGGTGAATGGGCGAACGCCTGCAGAATTTCAAAGCGTTCACTGACGATGACGCGAGTTCCGTGATTTTTGTTCACCCAAAAGTGCTCAATGCGCCTAAAGAAGTTTTCACCTAAAAAAAATCTGGAGTGACTTCACTCGACTTTCCGAACATTGAGTAATTAACAGTTTTGTAGATAAAGTAAAGAAAAAGGAGTTGTTAAACAAACAAAAGAGGGAAAGTCATAATAGAGTGTTTGAGTATTTTTCTCCATATATTACACAATGTTTTATTTAACGCTACTGAACTTTGAGCCCATACATCATAATGATAAAAAATTTTTCGTTGTGTCTCTGTAAAAACCTATAAATGCTAGATTTACCAAAATGCTTATAATTAGTGCAACAGTGCTTTATAATATTCATATAAATTTTCAGCTCAATTGAATAAGGCGTTTAGATGCTATCGCACTTTTAAAAATTTGGTCCCATAGGCCATAATGATAAAGAATATTTCTTGGTGTCCCTGTAAAAAAAAAAAAAAAAAACTGTAAGTGCTAGATTCACCAAAATCTATACAGTTAGTGCAACTGTGACCTATAGCATGTACAAATTTTTTTGCTCAGATTAATAAAGCGTTTATAAGCTATCGCACTTTTAAGATTTTGGTCCCATAGGCCATAATGATAAAGAATGTTTCTTTGTGTCCATGTAAAAAAACTATTAGTGATAGATTCACCCAAATCAATAGGGTTAGTACTATGGTGACTTACAATATACGTACCAACTTTCAGCTTGTTTGAACAAAGCGTTTAGACGCTAGCGTGTTCGCTCACAGGCATACACACATACATACATACATCATCGCAAGAATAGTGAAAACGGACTCAGGGGACTTCGAAACGTATAGAAACATCAAAATCTTAAATTCCCACACACAGACACACACAGAGAAACTTCTCTTTATTTATATAGATTATAATTATTATTTTTAACCTTTGATATTTTCCCTCTTTAACATATATATATATATATATACATATATTTATATAGATAGATAGATACATAACATTAGCCAATTCTGCCCTGTTATGGGAATTCAATAACTTTGGGAGTTTGAGAGCAGTTTTCGTAAGATGTTCGGAAAGCGGGAGTTAGCAGTTTTTCCCCTGCTTAACATTTTGGTTTCCTTTATAAGTGAATTGGGTAATATTATACAAATGTTCTAAAAATATTGGTGATGAATATTATTAGTACTGTAATTAAATAAAATTATTTTTCATTTAAATCAATCATATTTATGTTAAGATATAAAGAGCCTATTAAATTAACTACGATCGAAAATAGTTGATATTGAAGAAATCTGCTTTGTTACCGATCATATCTTTATCCTCGAAACTTTCTACTATACTTCATACTCCATTTATGAAAATAACAATGAACTCGCATGATCGCTCAGAATATTGTCCAATCCCCTAACCTATATTCTTTCTGCATTGATTTATTTGCTACATAAAAAGCTAGTGATAATTCCATGCTATATTTTTTACGCAAATTCATTATATTTTTCATGTCATTATCATCATGTAGCAAATTCATATGAAAAATATTGCCTTACCTAAGTGTGTTATGCGAATTCTTTAATTATAAATAATTTCTAGAGGTTTAAAAGGTAAATTGCTGCGATAAAAATATTTCGGATATCAATAATTCTCTGAGATGTATATTAGGATATACATTCAATGCTACATTTTCAAAGTTCAAGATTATGTAGAGAGATTTTCGATAAGGTAAAATAAATAAATAAATAAATAAATCCACCAATTTTTTTTTAGTGTAATATTTTTGAAATCATTGAATCGTTTTTCCCCTTTTTTGCAGACATATTTATAATTGGATATTTTAAAATGTCCACTACATATAAAGAAAAATTATTTTAAATCCAAATTCTTAAAGTGCCAAGCAAATTTAAATCACACTTTTTTTATTTTAATTTATGATCTATCAAAACTGAATAAAATACGAAACAACAAAGCGTAGCATAAAATTTAATTATAGAATTACATTTATTTCTAGATTTAATTCATCTATTATTTATAATATTTTATCTTATTTATAACATTCAATAACAATGCTATAGACATCAAATGACGCACTATATGCAAATAAACCATCAGATGTTCGTCATTTCGCGGCGTATTTTACATTTTACGCATCAAACAGATGAAACAATACACGCAGAAATTTAATTAAAAATTTATAAAGCCTTTAATTTCGCTATTAATGCATAAAGATTCTGAAATAAAGATCCTAAATTTGAATACCTAATACAAATACTATTACACTAACTAATATAATAATAAACGCTATTATGCTAATTAGATACAGATTGAATAGAAATGAAAATCACCAGAATTAGTTTTCTTTAATAGCATTGTGTCAATAAGTTTTAAATTAATCTTCAACTGAACAAATTCATTTTGCAGTTTCATTAAAGTTAAAAGTAAGTGAAATATGGATATTTCAATTTTCGCTATACAATTATTGGATTTAAACTAGAAATTTTCGCAAAATTAATGCAAATGAGGTGTGTGCAAATACAGATTTGAACGAAAATTATGATTATTTGATTTAAAAATTTATCAGCAGTTATTAGCACTGATTTATACAATTTAAGAAATAACAGTTTTAAAAGCAATTCCAGTAACCTTTAACTTTCGTTTTCATTTAAGAAATTTACAATTATTTCAATTCTGATAATTTTGTTATAACTTACTTATGATTTCCGACGGATATTTAATTAAATAATCTATGAATAGGTGATAAAGTTTAAGCTATGTGATTTTATCTAAAGACTATCAATACTTTAAATTATTTAATATATATATATGAAACTCAAATGAGGTCTCCTGCATTTAAGTTAAAATAATGAGTAGAGATAATTAAATTATACTTAGATATGATTAAAGTGAATATGAAATATTTAATCAAGTATTATTTAAATTTACATAACGTTTAAGTTGAGAAATATATTTATTTATTTTTTTTCAGTATTATATGTTACTAACTAACACTTTGTATATATTAGATTATAATTTCGATACTTTGAAAATTGGATTCATAAGTATTTTAGTTCCATGTGTAATTAAGTATGTAAAGGATTTAGAATCATTTTGAGAAAAAATAATTTAGAAGTCATTTCTTAAAAAAAAAAAAAAATAAATAAATAAAATTAAAAAAAAATATGAAGCCAGACAGATTATGCTGGCCTCAAAAGTTATTGAGGCCATCATGAGAGAGACCCTTCAGTGTAGTGTCAAAAAAGCAGTAAGAAGATTCAGAAGCTACTATCAAAATTTACTTACAAGGAAACATTCAAAAGGTGTCATCTTCAAAAAGTATTGAAAAAAATATATTTGATTCTACTCTTCATAAAACCCCAGAAAATGAAAAAAAATATCGGCTGAAATTAATTTCAGCGACCACAAAAAATTATGAAATTTAAGCATACTTGGCGATTTCACTCTGCTAGGCGATTGATTTTGAGTACTTGGATGAAAAGGAAAACACGGTTCTGTTCGTACACGGCATCTCGGTACCTCCTAATAGCGCTAAATCGCCAAGTATGCTTAATTTTGATAATTTTTTTGTGGTCGCTGTAATTAATTTAAACCGATACTTTTTTTTTCATTTTCTGGTGTTTCATGAAGAGTAGAATGACATATATTTTTTCAATACTTTTTGAAGATGACACCTTTTAAATGTTTCCTTGTTATTTCTGATCTGTGAGCAGTCCAGTACGAGGGCTGTAGATAGAGGGATTTCAGTTCGTGATAGTTCTTGGAACTAATGAATTTGAAGTATAATATGACGGAACATAGCTATCTATGACGCCTGTTATGCATGTTCCAAGAATGGTTAATATTAATTCAATTATTGTTTTATGAATAAGTAAAAATGCCATCCACTGACATTTTATAAAGCTGGAAGAGAGTGAGATCATGTATTGCTTATATTTAAGAAAATAGTTTATCGTATTTATATTTTATGAGATGTCTACGGATGTAGTCCCTTTATCACGTGAATTAAGAGTTTCGTTTAAAGTGTTTCTGTTATGTTGTTGAACTGTTTCAGTACTTTATTTATCAAAAACTCAGCAAGTATGGGGAAGTATGAGTAACTCGCACAAGGTTTCATATCACAACTTATAATTATATATGAAGTTGTCAAAATAGAATTAGTACCCAGCAATATTCATGTCAGTATAATAAACAATATTTTAATATTTCTACAGGTTCTTTAGAAGAAAAATAATCCTTATGAAGCCTGTTCATGGGAAATTTATCTCTCTTAATCTCGATTAAGAAAAAAATAACTAAGAAAAAATTTACTTTACAAAGCAGAATGTTTAAATTCAATAAGAAATATTTCTCATTCAAGAATTGCTTTAAAACTTTCTCTTAGCTTAGTATTGTTTATTTATTTCGTACAACATATCGGTTTCCCTTATACGTTGGGTAATATTATACAAATATTCCCAAAATATTGGTGATAAATATTATCAGTAGTATAAATAAATAAAAATATTTTTTATTTAAATCATGCACATATTATTTTAAGAAATACAAACCTTATTAAATTAACTACGATCGAAACTAGTTGATATATAGAAAATCTGCTTAGTTACCGATCATATTTTTATACCTCAAAACTTTCTACGATACTTCATACTCCATTTATCAAAATAACAATGGACTCGGCTGATCACTCAACATATTCAGAGACGGAAATGCTCCATCTACTAGACTACATTCTTTCTGCACTGATTTATTTTGCTACATAAAAAGCTAGTGATAATTTCATGTTATGTTTTTATACAAATCTATTATATTTCCCACGTGATAATTATCATGCAGCAAATTTACAGGAAGTATTGCATTACCTAGCTATATTATGCGAATTATTTAATTATAAATACTTTCTGGATGTTTAAAAGATAAATTGCTGCTATTAAAATATTTCGGATACCAAAAACTCTCAGAGATGTGTATTGGAATATGTATTGAATGCTACATTTTCAGAGTTCAAGATTATGTAGAAAAAATTTCGACAAGATTAAAAAAGAAGAAAAGAAGAAATCCGCTATTTTTTTTCAGTATAAGATTCTTGAAATTTTTTAATCGTTTTTTCCTTTTTTTCTAGACATGTTTTTAAAGTGGGTATTTCGGTCAATCTATAATAATACTGAATAAAACGCAAAACAACAAAGTATAGCATAAAATTTAATTATAGAATTATATTTACTTCTAGATTTACTTCATCTATTATTTATAATATTTTGTTTTATTTATAACATTCAATAACAATGCTATAGAAATCAAATCACTCACTACATGTCGATAAATCTTCAGATATTCGTAATTTCGTGGCGTATTTTACATTTTACACATCAAACAGATGAAACAATAGACGCAGAAATTTAATTAAATATTTATAAAGCCTTTAATTTCGCTATTAATGCATAAAGATTCTGAAATAAAGATCCTATATTTGAATACCAAATACAAATACTATTACACTAACTAATAGAATAATAAATGCTTTTATGCTAATTAAATACAGATTGAATGGAAATGAAAATTACCAGAATTAGTTTTCTTTAATGGCATTGTGACAATAAGTTTTAAATTATTCTTCAACTGAACAAATTCATTTTGCAGTTTCATTAAAGTTAAAAGTAAGTGAAATATGGATATTTCAATTTTCGCTATACCATTATTGATTTTAAATTAGAAATTTTCGCAAAATGAATGCAAATCAAGTATATGCAAATACAGATTTGAACGAAAATTATGATTATTTGATTTAACAATTTATCAGAAGTTATTAGTACTGATTTATACAATTTAAGAAATAACAGTTTTAAAAGCGATGTCAGTAACCTTTAACTTTCATTTTCATTTAGGAAATTTACAATTATTTCAGTTCAGATAATTTTTTTATAACTTACTTATGATTTCTGATGGATATTTAATTAAATAATCTATGAATAGGTGATAAATTTTAATGATTTTATCTAAAGACTATCAAGGCTTTAAATTCTTTAATATATCTATGAAATTCAAATGAGGTCTCCTACATTTAAGTTTAAATGATGCGTAGATATAATAAAATTTTACTTAGATATGATTAAAGTGAATATGAAATATTTAATCAAGTATTATTTAAATTTACATAACGTTTAAGTTGAGAAGTATATTTATTTATTTTTTTAGTATTATCTTTTTCTACTTAATACTTTGTATATATTAGATTATAATTTCGATACTTTGAAAATTGGATTCATAAGTATTTTAGTTCCACGTGTAATTAAGTATGTAAAGGATTTAGAAGCATTTTGAAAAAAATGATGTAGAAGTCATTTCTTAAATAAATAAAATAAAATAAAAATAAAAATAAAGTAAAATTAAATTAAAGAATAAATAATAAATAAAATCTAATGTAGTTTTGACATTGTCTCTATGAACTAGTAATTATGAAATTATGAATTAAATTTTTGAAATGATTAGAATCTCTATGCATTAGATTTTTTTTTTCTCTCTGTGAAATAGTCTTCAATAGTTTCAAAATTTACATACATATTTACTGTAAAAATAATAGCTGCTCATTTGAATATAAATGAATCCTAAAATACCAGTTTACTCCAACTTTAAAAGATAGACTTATACGTAAGAAAATGTATATTTTATTAATACGACTATCGTCAACGAAGAATGAACTGAAATAAAAACAACGAGTATTTTGAGATTTTGCATATAAATAGATATTTATGACTCACTATAGATAACTATGTTTATTTTATTTATTTATTTATTGATTAATTTAAATTACATGTAAATTAAAAATATTCAAATTTACTTACTTTAATATAGACTTAATTTATATTTTCTTGTTAAAAATTACTTTTTACGTTACCTGCATTTTTTTAGTTGAAAAAAACTGGACAAGATGAAAAAAAATCTCGAGTGACTCCACTCGACTTTCCGAACATTGAGTAACTAACAGTTTTGTAGATAAAATAAAGAAAGAGGAATTGCTAAACAAACAAAAGAGAGAAAACCATAATAGAGTGTTTTTTTCTCCATATATCACACGAGGTTTTATTTAACGCTACTGAACTTTGAGCCCTTAGATCATAATGATAAAGAATTTTTCGTTTTGTCCCTGTAAAAATCTATAGATGCTAGATTCACCAAAATGCTTATAGTTAGTGCAACAGTGATTTATAATATTCATACAAATTTTCAGCTCAATTGAATAAGGCGTTTAGATGCTATCGCACTTTTAAAAATTTGGTCTCATAGGCCATAATGATAAAGAATTTTTCTTTGTGTCCCTGTAAAAAAACTGTAGTGCTAGATTCACCAAAATCTATACAGTTGGTGCAAATGCGACCTATAACATGTGTACAATTTTTTTGCTCAGATTAATAAGGCGTTTAGACGCTATCACACTTTTAAAAATTTGGCCCCATTGGCCTTAATGATAAAGAATTTTTCTTTGTGTCCCTGTAAAAAAACTATAAGTGCTAGATTCTCCAAAATCTATACAGATTGAGTATCTGTGACCTATAATATGGGTATAAAATTTTTGCTCAATTGAATAAGGCGTTTAGATGCTATCGCACTTTTAAGATTTTGGTCCCATAGGCCATAATGATAAAGAATTTTTCTTTGTGTCCCTGTAAAAAAACTATAAGTGCTAGATTCACCAAAATCTATAGGGTTCGTACTATGGTGACTTACAATATACGTACCAACTTTCAGGTTAATCGAACAAAGCTTTTAGACGCTAGCGTGTTCACAAACATACACACATACACACATACACACATACACATACACATACATATATCATCGTAAAAATAGTGAAAACGGACTCAGGGGACCTCAAAACGTATAGAAACATCAAAATCTCGAATTCGGATTTTTGACATGATTACAATACTTTCCTCACTATAGTGTTCGGAAAGTAAAAATACGATAGATAATCTGTTAAAATAAATAAATAAATAAATAAATAATAATAATAATAAAACAAGAAAGAAAAATAATTTCATTTACATAGATTATGAACATTTTTCTAATGCATTTGATTGTTACATCGTTTTATATTCAATTTGTCCATTTATTGTTTTTCGCATATAGAAGGAAAACTCTTTAAAAATAATGTTATAATGTTAATTTTATTAAAAACCATGCAACAGGCAGATTTTTTGTATGTCTCTGAATATTTTCTGAAAGTATTAAAAGTAGAAAACTGTGTTTAGATTTTCTCAGGAAATCTCACGAAAACATCATTTTGCACCATCTATCAGTAAATCTATAGGGACAATTTCAAATTCAGACGTTTTCTCAAATATCTAGAAAAGCTCTTCATGGATTATCTCGAAACTTTGTGAGTTTAAAGAACATGTTATACATCATATATTTCAGCAAAAGTTTTGTCTTTAAAAACAATAGAGAAACAATAAAAAATTAAAGAAAATAAAAAAGGTACTGATTTTGATCACCCTCTAGGAAGTAATATTTGAAATGTCTTTTGTTGATTATAATTATTCTTTTATTTATGCTTATAATAGTTTCTGTGGGAGGGAAGGGGTTAAATACATATATTCATGGATACATAGCGGATTCTTAAATCCCCCCCCCCCCACACACACACAAAAAAAAGCTACATTTTTATTCATAACACGCAGGGTATAAAACCCAAACCAAAGCCATTTTAAGAAAATTTGGTATATTGCATCAGAATCAATGCAATAAGAATGCAAAATGTTAAATATCTTACGAAATATGAGCACTTTTACTAAATAATTTTTAACTAAGCATGCGCAATTAAAAAAAAAAAAAAATACATAATTTAATAGACAAAAGTTTTTAAATACTCATATGGAAGCCACAAACAAACATCGTGTAAATTCAAAAACTTATGAGATATAGAATTAACATAATTTCAGCTCTCCTCAAAATAAAAGCTAAACTATAAAGCATTTTACTCATATTTTTATTTGACTTAACCAATGCCTAATGGTAATACAGTTTTCGCTGATACAAATACCTCATAAAAATTTATACAAATAATTAAAGCACCCTCATAATCACGTGCTACAGCCCAAACACATTTCAAGCAATACTTTTAACAGGATGATACAAAAATTTTGATTTTTGTTGAATTTTTTACTTGTCCCTTTTCCCTTTTTAGGACAAAACGTTTGCTGAAACATATGAGGTATAACATGCTCTTTATATTCCAAAAGTTTCAAGATAATTATTTCATAGATATTTTACAAAACATTTAAATTTGAAAGTGCCAAATACTTATTGGTAGATAGTGTAGCTCAATTTATAAAGAGAAAACATGAAAAATGCTGATATTTAGTAGCGGTACATAGCGTCTAACCATAGCCTCCTAAACTAGATGCCTTCCGCGTTGCTCAGAAACTTGGCAACGCTTGAAGCAGTAGACAGCGCCATCTGGTACAGATTTAGCTCTTTTTTATTCAAATGTCACAAATAATTTAAAAAAGTGATATATGATATGCATAATCGACGTTTCTTCGATTCTATTCTCCTCTTATGTATATCAAATCCCACTTTTAAAAATTTTTGGTGGCTGTCGAATAAAAAAAAATCGCGCAATCTGTACCAGGTGGCGCTGTCTACCGAAAAGTTTCCGAGCCACGTGGAAGGTATCTAGTTTAGGAGGCTATGGTCTAACATTTGTATATGCACTGTAATAACGTATTAAAAATCCTCAGACCACTTAAAATTTAAATGGCATAATTTTGATTTTTTAATCTCACGATGCATGATACCATAATTCTTGGAATATGTAAAGCAATCAATTACGTAAAGCAATACGTAATAGGAAAAGAGATTTATGTATGTTTTAATACACTGGTGGACAAAATTAAAGCAACAACCTGTTTTCTCGTTTTCTTCTTTTGCACAAAATTTTAAACAAATAAACATATGAACATAAAATTTGGATGGCCTATTCGTTTGGCCTATAAGAAATTAAACTGCAAATATAAATAAAATTTATTAATTTAATATCATTGTTATAAAAAATCGAATGGAACTTTCACATATTTTTAAATAATACATAAATTCGAAGTATCTAAATTAAAATTTCAGCAAAAAATTTCTGCGCAGATAAGAAAAAAAAAAAAAAAAAAAAAAAAAGGCACATAAGGAAAAATGCAGGTAAAATGAAAATCAACTAAAAATGTAAAATTTATAAATATTATTTTAATATTTTTTGATATAATAAATAAAAATTAACAACCAATTAATTTTGAATTTTCTAAATCTAAAAGACTTAAAAGCTATGGTAATAATTTATATTATCTTAAAAAGTGTTTAAAAGTCAAAGTAAAACTACACTGTTTGGATTTGAAAATGTATTATTATATATGCACATTTTTTTTTTCAGAACATTGTATAAAAAAAAAAATTCCTTTGTATATATAAAAAATTTCACTGTATATTAAACTTAATTACTTAAAAGATAAAACAAAGATTTTTACATGTCCTATTTGAAACAGGTTTGCTAAATGAATACTACAAATATACATTTAAACACAATTAAGTTTATAAAGTATCAATATATAGGTTTAATTACAACTTTTTCTTTTTTTTTTATAAAGCGAAGTTTTTTATATAAAATAGTGGAGTACGAAAATAAAACTCCAGAACTCATGTGGCAATCGAGATTGGAAAAGAGACCTAAAAAATTGTTGTATAAAATGAAAATGAGAGAGAAAATTCACAAAAAACAACAAGAAAGTAAATGTCTCAGGATGATAAAAAAAAAAAAAAAAAAAAATAGCCAATTCATTAAAATAATTGTAGCTTTACAAATAGAGTAATCTCGACTAATAAACAAATCGATAACCAAGCTGAGCAATAGATTTAGCTGAGTGAGTATTTCAGATTATAAATGGTTGAAAGAAATTTGCACGGTCTGCTGTTTGGCGAGTCGGATAATGTCTGAAATGTTGAGCTGGAATACAAATTTACTGACAAGAAAGTACCAGTGGTGGAACACCTTTGTAATTGCTATGAAGTGGTAGCACGCATAGATGCTGACAAAATTTACGCATATTTCATTTGCATCCCAACTAATCTTTTCACCGCACATTTCTTGTCTCTTAAAATCTTACAGTACGATGTACTTAAAACCTTCAGAATTTATAATATTAATTTATCTTCAACCTGAGACTGCTTCGAAGTGGCAGCATAGATGGGGTAGGCTCAACTTAATCATGTTTTATATCCCATTTGTGTCGAAACTAGAAGTTTCCTACATATTGATTTATCCTCTTTAAAACTTTGCGTTATATACTATCCAAAATCATTAGCGGTTTTAAAATATTAATTTCTCTTCAGCCTGTTTCGATTCTAAATTTTCTAGTAAGTGTTACTATTGAACTTTGGGTCCATCTTTACCCATTAACGTCACCTCGTGAAACTCAATACGGACAAAAGTGCATATTGCTCAGTTCAAAATCTAGTTTCATCTATCATAAGGCGGAACTTATCCTCGTACAGAAAATTTCCTACAGGAATTTTCACACCCTTCTTTTAATAAAGAGTGTACAGTTATAATTATAATACTGTAATCGAGATTCGTAAAAAAAGAAAAAAAAAAATCTGTGATTTGAAAAGGAAAAAATATCCTGAAATGTACTAATAAAGTTAGCTACATAACATTTTGTGAGGAAAATAAAGAAAAATAATTTCATAGACACAGCGCATATATTTTTTAAAAGCTTTTCGAAACTTTTTCTAAAATTATTGCAATAATATTATTTTTTGCCATGTTCTTTCTAACCGTCCAGAGCACGAAAAAAGAAAAGAAAGAAGTTTATTTGATTTAAATTGAAACATAAAGTATTTTACGGCTAAAAAATGAAGGGAGGATTCACTTTTTTTTTTTTTTTTTTTTTTTTTTTTTTTTTTTTTCTCTATAAACAAAGGTGCGTACTTTCGAAATAGGTTTTTCGTGTTTAGATTGGAAGAAAAAAAAAATAATAAAAGAGATAGATCCTTTCAAATCTGACAATTTATGTCGCCTAGAGCAAGAATAAAGGCAGGTTTTATATATTATGTTCGTTGTAGAGTGAGAACAAGAAAATTCTCACTGAAAAGAAACATATTTTTATTTGAACAATTCTTAATGAAAATTAGAATATCCGAGTAATTTCTTTCTTTCTTCTTTTTTGAAGGCTTGCTTCTAACTAAAAAATGTGGATATTAGAAATGATAGAACATTGCATAACATATTTGTTGATAAATGTATCATTCATTGTAATGAAACATAGGCTGAAATCTTCGGCTGATTTTAGGAGGGTTTGTTATAGTTTAATACTAAATGTTAGTGTAAGTAATGATTTAAGAAATGAAAATTATGTAGACTATCCATGATGAAAGATTAAAAAAAAAGTAATAATATTTATCTTAATGAGATATTGTTAATTAATGTTTTCTTTAAATATAGATAAATATGTCCAATAAACAGAAACAAATCGATTTTTATTTATTCATTTGTAATAAAAGAAGGATAATCTTCTTTAAACAAATACTATATAAGCTCTATCTCATAAGTCACGTTCTTTAAAAATAAAAATACCTAAATATCTAGCAAACATAACTTACTTTTACAGAAACATAAATTTTGTACAAACATATATTTATGTAGAATTTATTTTTACATTACTCAAAATGTCACGGAAGCCTTAATACAAAATACATGCAATTAAATTATATATATATATATATATATATATATATGTGTGTGTGTGTGTGTGTGTGTGTGTGTGTGTGTGTGTGTGATTTTTTTTTTTCAGTCGATCGCTCGTTTAAGAATACCACCGGCTATCCCTGAGCAAATTTTACACTCAGCAAGTAGTTGCTTCTAACACTTGTTAATACGTTAAAAAATAAATAAATAAACTATTAAAACATTAATTCTATCAAAATTTTAATAGTAAACTTATGAAGGCAAAGTTATTTAAAATAAAGTTATGACGGCATCAATATGGTTAATATTCTGAACAAAACTTAAAATGTCTTGGAATGAAACAACATGTCCCCCAAAAAAGCATTTATTTTATTTTATTTATTTTTTTTTTTTTTAATGAAAAGAAATTCGGGTTTAAATATTTAAGCGTAAAATTACATATAATTATAAGCCAATGTAAAAAAGTAAAACTATAAGCTTTCTATATTTAAATCACACGATAAAAAAAAATCGCGTTAGTATTATTTATTTAATCTCATGCCTAGGCTGACCATATGTTCTCGAATCTTGAGGACAGTCCCCGAATCTCGAAACAAAACTACTTTCGTTCCCAAAAAATTACAAAACATTTGGGGACGCCGCACAGTGGATCGAACAATGTTAAAATACGAACGTAGGCCCAAAAAATCAACCTCTAAATAACTGATATTTTGCAGTGAAATAATTTAAAAGAATGTCTAAAAAATACAAATATAAGGTTATTTCTTCAATTACACGAAGTTTTATTGTATATAAATAAGTTCAAAACGAAAACTTTCATAAATAAGATTTTTCGATGAATTTGAGTGACTTTATTTGAATAGCCATCAAGTGGCACTTACGATAACTATGAAAAAATACGAAATAAAAATACTTTTAATAATGTCCTAATAAAAGTTTAAGGTACTTCTGCCAACATTTTGTTGGTTTTTTTATGTTGTGATTCACGCATGAAATGTGAATATAAAATTAACAACAAAATTAAATTTATAAGTTGCGTAACTTTTTTTGTCCAAAATTGTCCAAAATTTCAAACACATTTTACTACTCCCAAAAGTATGCATTTTAATCTGTGAAAAGGATTTGCGCCATAAATCGCCACTTTTAGAGTAAAATAAATTTTTATTCTGTTTACCCTCAAATTATCAATCGAGAAATTTATCTGAATAACTGTATTCATTAATGACAGAAAATATATTAAAATTTTTATCGTGAAAATATTATAGAATTTAGATGATTAAAATAAATGTAATAAATCAAAAATTAATTTTTTTTTTTTTAAATATTTAATAAAATAATTAATTTTACTTTAATGGTACTGAAAAGTACCGTTGGACCCAAAAAGGAGGGAAATGTAAATAGTTGCCGTGATATGTCATAAAATGTTAAAATTAAGTAAATGTTTAACGTTAAATAATCAAATGTTAAAACTAAATAATGTAATAACATATTACGATTTAAAGTAAAAGTTCCTGTGTTTCAGGAAAAAGTTCCTTCCTTTGCACATTTCTTTTATTCGTTCTCATGCTTGAAATCAGGGGGTCAGATGTTAATAACAAGTGATCTAGCAAATCTTCGTTACAAGCTCTTCGATTTATTTTTCTCGTGTGGTATTCTCTGTATTTACGAAACTCTTTATTTCGGGCTTCGCTAGCTTCTTCTGACAATTGTCCAATTGGAATAGAAAAATTTTCTATTCCATGTCTTTTCCATGAATCAATAGTTTGTGAACTGAAGCTGGCATATAGTACCACACATATTTTGAGACACATTGTTTTGCTGTTTCCAGTGCAAATTTTCCAAATTTGTCTCCTAAATTTGCCTTCCAAAATTGTCCTTCTAAAAATAACAGAACCTAGAAACAACGTTTTTAAAATTTCTTTGATAAGAATTCACTTTATTTGCTTATTTGTTTAAAAATTATTTCTGATAGCAAAATAAAACAAATAAAAAATCCAGTTCAATCAAAAAAATTCATTAATTATTGATCGCCTGCCTTCCATAAATCTTTAGTAAAATAAAGACAAAAGTAATTTTTTTAATAGAGTTTGCCAGTAAATGCCTGCATGAGTTTTCTATTGAAAAACTACATAAAAAAAAGAAAAGAAAAAAGAAGCAGTAATCTAATGATATATTTATCATTGTGTGCTAAATTAACTGTGTTACAAATATAGATTTTCTTCCCGAAATTTTTATTTATTTTCTTTTATTCTCTTCTTTTATACAACATTTGTTTCTTTACCAGGTATGTTTCTAAATACCTATTTGCAGCAGAAAAATATGATACCGCTTAACCCCTTTATTAAACCATTTTTTCCTCAAATGGCACATTACACTATTTTCACGAATAAAATTTGATGTAAAGTAAAAAATTCATTTAGCCTATTAGAAATAATTAATTTCACTCTTGGCATCGTATTCTCTTAGTCAATCGCATACTTCTCACAACCTATCGTATTAGCATAAGCAGGATTGTCACAAACAACTACTTTTTAAATTTTTTTTCCCACTAGAATTATCAAAATAATTTTCATAGTGATGTTTTTCCAGAAAAATGATACACAGGAATCATTATTTTAAAAAATTGGTGCCAGGTGAATAAAACGATAACGAATTTGGTGGGGAAAATATTCCCTCGGCCTTATAAAGGGTTAAAAAAAGCATGGAATCGCTTTAACTATCATACATATATACATATTTAAATCGAAATGTGACAAAAAAAATCATACATAGATAATAATAATACCATAACGTTTCTATGTTCGCCTCTGCCTATACTTCGATCCACTGTGCGCCGGTTATAAAGTTATTAATGTTTTACTATAGTAATTTATTATATGTATAATAAACAAGCTGAAATAAGTTCTTTTAGGTGCTATGTACATAAAAATTACTAAAATTTTACAATTTAAGGTGATTTAATAATAATAATTATTTTTTAGTGCTAGAGGCCTATTTCAGTCGGTTTATTGAATGGGGATTTATTGAATGAAGTCCCCCCAAGGTACAACTTTGACATGAGTCCCCCCCAGGCCCAACTTTGACATGAGTCCCCCCCCAAGGTACCCCTATTTCTGTCGGTACAGCGTTGTCGAATTTTTATAATACACTCTTAATAGTGCTAAGGGCCTATTTCAGTCGGTTTATTGAATGGGGATTTATTGAATGAAGTCCCCCCAAGGCACAACTTTGACATGAGTCCCCCCCAGGCCCAACTTTGATATGAGTCCCCCCCAAGGTACTATTTCAGTCGGTACAGCGTTGTCGAATTTTTATAATACACTCTTAATAGTGCTAAGGGCCTATTTCAGTCGGTTTATTGAATGGGGATTTATTGAATGAAGTCCCCCCCCAAGGTACCCCTATTTCAGTCGGTACAGCGTTGTCGAATTTTTATAATACACTCTTAATAGTGCTAAGGGCCTATTTCAGTCGGTTTATTAAATGGGGATTTATTGAATGAGGTCCCCCCAAGGCACATCTTTGACATGAGTCCCCCCCAGGCCCAACTTTGACATGAGTCCCCCCCAAAGCACAACTTTGACATGAGTCCCCCCCCAGGCCCAACTTTGACATGAGTCCCCCCCAAGGCCCAACTTTGACATGAGTCCCCCCAAGGTACAACTTTGACATGAGTCCCCCCCCAAGGTACAACTTTGACATGAGCCCCCCCCCAAGGCACACCTTTGACATGAGTCCCCCCCAAGGCACGCCTCCCCCTCATTGAGAAAAAGAGCAAAAAAGGTTGTTTTGCGGCTATAAGACAGTTTGGACTTCCAACGTTATTTGTTACAGTATCTGCAGCTGAAACACATTGGTTTGATTTAATGAAAACTTTATCATGGAATTTAGATCGTCACGAATTAACTAAAGAAGAATTTGTCGATATTAACAAGTTTAGCAGTAGGCCTCTGGCACTAAATTAAAATCTGTCAATGTCAGAATTTCATGTTTTAAATAATGAAATAATTTAATTTTTTATTTTTTTTTCTGTCCTCGAAGCCATCTTTGTCTCGAAATTCAATGAAAAAAATATGGTCACTATACTCATGCAAAATGGCAATGTCATATGAACATAATTTATCAACTGGAGTGAAAAAATAAAAAAATAAAAAATAAGAGAAGATGATTTAAAAATTATAAATAAATAAATAAATAAAACAAAGCTGGAATAATCTTCACTGTAAAAAATAGGTTCTTAAAAATAAATATATATTCTCTCAAAATAACGCCGAAACAATATATACTTAAATTGGAAAACCCACGTTTTCATTTTTGAGTACATTGACCCGTAAAACATGGGGATATTGGGATTCTTATTTGTCAACCCCATTTTTGAGCATGCCAATATACTCAAAAATGAGTTCATGACTTTTCAAATTTAAGTATATATTGTTTTGGAGCTATTTTGAGACAATATATACTTATTTTTAAGAACCTATTTTTTACAGTGTCTGTACATACATTATCGCACACAGTTTATGTAATGCAACTTTTACTTAATTAAACAAGTATTGATTTTATTAAGTTTTATATGATAATATTATCCTCAATAGTGATAAAGGAAAATGTACGCTGTAAAAAATTATAAAAAATAGTTTCTAACAAATGGATGCGAATATTTTATAAATTACTTTGCTTACATAAAATTACCTTAAATTACATACCGGGCTCACATGATCCTTATGATGATAAAAACGATTCACTAAAAATAACAAATATATTAATAACTATTGAAATTTCGAACATTACATGAATAGGAAATTAAATACAAGAAAAAACCTTTACATACTTCATGGTATGGCCGAAACGCGTTTTCCTCGGTGTACCCCGACTTGGTCACCGGCACTTCGGGTGTCAAAAGATTTGCAGCTGTTTCTTCTTCTTTCAGTTTTTGTTTCTTCCGCTTTCAGTTCACACTCTTTCTCACTGAAAGAGGACGAAACAGCTGCAAATCTTTTGACACCCGAAGTGCCGGTGACCAAGTCGGGGTACCCCGATGAAAATGCGTTTCGGCCATACCATGAAGTATGTAAAGGTTTTTTCTTGTATTTAATTAATTAAGTCTTCATGTGAAATGAAAGTTTAATATTAAGAGGAAATTCTGAACAAAAACTCATTATGCTTCTGAAAAACGAAATTTAAATTATTTTCAAAATGATAGTTTTAATTATGTATTATTTACATTTTAGAAATTTTGCATTTTTTAAGCATTTTATTTATTTTTATTTACTAGTTACTATAAGTATAAGAATTAATCGATGAAATAGCAATCAGACATATAAAAACATTAAAAATTGTATTGTTAAGACTATCATTATACAAAAACTGCGTTTATATATTCTACATTTTATAGTAATTGCTTATAATCCATTTTTAATTTTTTTAATAGGTAATTTTAAAAGTATAGTAAAAAATCTGCAACACTTACTCATCGGAATATAGAACATAAATCTAATCGATAAAATTAAAGTTTTTTGATTGAGGCATCATGCCTCAATTCAAATAAATTTTACATACTTTAAATAGTCTGTTCTGTTCGATTATTTTATGCATGATAATTTCGAATCGATTCCGCTTTGTGAAAACAAATATTGCTAATTAAAGTATTCTGTTTGCTTTTGATTGGATTTTCCTTTAGAATCAAGCTTCCTAAAATAAAAATCAATTCCTGGAAGCGTTTTCGAATAAATATTTCGAATAAATATTTAGAAAATTGATTTTATGTGTTTTGATTTTATCATCTCTAGGAAAACTGATAAATTTTGTAAAGAGAAAACTTTACACATTGAGTCATTTTACGTTCCTAAAAATGTCTTCAGTTCGATACACATAGAAGCCTCTAGGCTATATATTTAAAACTCTACCTTTATGCAGTTCATAAAGGTATCAGATTAGTTTTCGGTATTTTCGTATGATTTGAAGAATTTGGATTTCTAGGATGCAGGAATCTCTATTTGGTACTAAAACAAATTATTTTTATTTCCCTTTCTGTGAATTCTTTAAGAATAGAGCTCAATTATATTCTTTTTTAAAATAATCAAAAGTTTATTTTTGAGATTAGAATACTGTATGTGCGTTTAATTAGCTTTTCTCTTATTTAAAAAAAAATTACAAAATTAAAATTTAATTAATGAAAGCTGTGTAATAAATTACCAAAAAAATAATTTAAAATATTTTAGTTTGTATTGAAGCAAACTGAAAATGACAATTTTTAATGAAGAAATTCTACATTTTGAACATTTTACTTTCATTAAAATCTCCTCTATAAGATTCATATCGAGTTGTCTAAGCTAACTCAAGATTCTGCCTTTATTCAGTTTACGAATATATTAGATATTTTTCTGGATTTAGGTATGATTTTAATAAGTTTTAAAGGAATGAAATGAAAAATACCAATGGAATGTCGTAAAATATATATTGGTTGTTACAAAGAACTTAAAATTTATTTATTTATTTATTTATTTATTTATTTATTTTTTTTTTTACAATGACATTGTATGATTTTCTGCAAAACAGATCATTTCATACTAAAGGTGAAAGGAAAAAGTATCATATCAGAAGGTTCTAATTTTTTATAGGAAAATCCTACAAAAGGCATTTAATAAACAAAAACATTCTTAATATTAAAAAAATACCGCAATTCTCTAATAATATAGTGCTGTAATATTTTAAAATTTTCATTTCTAAAATTAATTCATAATTTTCTTTTCTTTCTATTATTTTAACTTACAGGGTGGTTATATTAAAGTGACCCTATTCAGACCCATCTAGAACACATTCTGCCCATCGGAGTTTGATTTAATTCAGTATATACGTTATATAGACCACAGGGAAACGATGTCTGCAATAAACAACAATAGTTCCAATTTTGACCACCAGGGAGAATCGTAGCGCTTAGAAAAGGACAAAAAGTCTGTCAGCGCATTGTAGCACATTCAATGGTAGAGCGAAGAAATTGTTGAGTGATTTCAGCAGCATGCTATGGCTTTCAACTCAAGTAAAGTCCTAATTCCTTCTCTAAAAACATGGCCTTCAAAGAATCCACATAACCAGAAATAACGGGAAATTAAGTCGGGTAAACGAAGAGACAGGCACCCGGAAAAGGGGCTCTATTCTCGTCTAGTTGTTTATTAACCACCACTTGTAATCGTTAACGACAGTTTGTAACTACTGTTCTACCGACCGTAATAACCATCTTCCGGCTAAGTGCTATTCTGGTATTCCGTTGTTATCTTGAGTGGAAAATGAAACTCTCTGCGTTCGAGTGTGACATTTTAAACCAATCAGTTGCAAGGGGTCATTCGTAATCCGTTTTGGGAGGGGAAAATTGTCAATAGGATGTTGACAACCGGTTTTCAATGGTGGAAAATGTGAAATGTCCCTTTAACTGAGTAAACTAAAATATTATACAGAGGCGCCCATTTTCATTGTGATAAACGACGATCTTTGAGCTGAACAACTGCCTCCTAGCTGTCGGTAACTTAACGACTGTAAACAATAAGAGCGAGAATAGCAAATCGTCGTTGTCTCGCTTCACAACAACCAGTTTCCGCGTAACGACTAGACGAGAATAGATGAGACTACACGATTTTCGCCAAAGTTATCCCGAAACAGTTCTTTGACTTGGCTCCCATTGTGGGGAGTTCCTCCATCTTGCATGAAGACATTGGTCTGCAACGTCATTCCTGTAAAGCAGGAACGATTAACTGTCGAAGGAGTTCACTGTACCGTGCATTCGGGACAAAGCACATTTTAGAGTCTTGAGAAGTAAGAAAATCTGTCCGAGGATAAAATCTACAGTAAATCCACACCATGCAATCAGGTAATCAGAATGCAGTGAATGTTGGTGCAGGACATTTGAATGTGAAGCATCGTATATGTGGCAATTTTGATTACTTACAGCTCCATCTAAAAAAAAGTTCGCCTCATCTGACCGCAGAATTTTCCAACACCACGCGTTATCAACATCAATTCTCGCCAAAAGTCGACAAGCAGGTTCTGAGCGTGTTTGGTTGTCTTCAGGTTGCAGCATTTGTACATGTGGATATTAAAAGGATACCATTTTAAAATGATTCGTATAATTTTTCGTACTGCCTGCCAAAGGATCGTCAACTCACGTGCGACTGATCGAGCACTTGCTAAAGAATAGCGGAAACTGGAAGCTTTTTCAACCACAGCAGTAGTGAATCTTCGACAATTTCATTAGCAGCGAGTTTCCACCCTCTTCTTGGCAGCACACCCAAGTCTTCAGTTTCTTCAAATTTCCTAATCATCTACTTCAAACCATTCATCGGCATGGGTATTTTCACATCACTTTAAATGTCGATGTTCACACAGTCCAGCTAAACTATTGCTGCCGTTCTGCAAAAGCACTTTTACCAGTAATGTTCATTCTTTCTTCTGTAAAAAGGCCTAATTAACAAATAAACTAATTAACTTAATTGTTAAAGGCCTAATTAACAATTGCAAATGCATGCTGGATGATTTTCTTGATTGACTGCAACTCTCTTTATGGTTTTGGCAAATTTGGCATCAGGAATCTTTGAAAAGTTCCATCTGGTGGTCAAAATTTGAACTTTATTTTTAAATACAGAAATCGATTTATATATCTATATATCTTGATGCGAGACAAAAACATCGGTTTGAATGCACAAAAAACGTAAAAAAATAACTGATGTTTTACCTTGATATATGAAGTTACTTCCATAGCAATGGTTAAAATATCTCATTTCTTAAAATTAATTTGGATGGTTTTAACTCAATCTAATTAAATATTTTTCATCTTACAGTCAAAGAGAAAACATCCTTTCGTATTCAAGTTAAAACCCATCAAATGATAATGTTGCAAAATGTCTGACTGAAAACAACTGTATTTTCTTACTAAAAATTACATATAAAATTAATACTTTATGCGTGCAATTAAAAAAAGACAATAATTATGTAAAATAAGTATACGTACTTACGTAAGAAGTAATATTTTTTTGGATTTCTAATAATAATTGTTGCATATGAAAGAATGATATTTCAAAGCTTAAATATTATTAAAAAAATAATAATAATAATAATAAATGAATGCTTTTAACTTCAAAAGGAAGTAAAGATAAAACAAGTTTATATTTTATGTTGAATTGAATATATAATTTATTAATTTTTCTACATAAAATAACAAATTATCCCGTAGTTTCTGTATTATGGATTATCTTCAGAAAATCGTGTAATTTCTTAATTATTTCAGCCCGTCAAAGCAAAAGTTTACTTTGCAAATTAAGACTTTTCATATACTCTTTAAAAATTTTCCTTTTGATTCAAAACATTATAAAATAAAAATACCCTAGAAACATTCTAGATTAAATTGTTGGAAAATCGATTTCACGTCTTTTGATTTTTATCTTCTCTAGCAAAACTGATAAACTTTGTCAGGAGAAAAGTTCACATTTTCAGCCATTTTATGTTGCTATAAATTTACTCGGTGCGATACACTATTGAAATCCTAAGGCGATATATTTGGAGATTCTTCTTTTATCCACTTCATAAAGGTAACAGATAATTTTTCAGGATCTTTGTATTATTTTGATGAAATTGTATTTCTAGAAAACGAAAATATACTTAATAAAATATCACAGGATATTACCGATTGGTACGAATTAATTAATATTGATTTCTTCTTCAGTTAAATCCTTTTATATGATACTTGTCAATAAATATCAGAAAGCTATTTATTCCCAAGAGAATCCATTGATATAAAGGTTGTCAAGGAAATAAAATATATGGGTTTTACGATATTTTTCTATTATGTATGTGTTTCAGAGGAGTATCAGATGAAAAGTTCTGTTAGACGTTGATTATTTATTAATGTATATACACTTGAGATAAGTAAGAATTTAATGCTTAAAAAAATAATAAAAATGATGAAGAAATATCACTATTAAATATTCATTAATTACACAATGTAAGGGTGCAATAAAGAAATTTTATGAAATAAAAACTATAGATATGAATCTTTCAAACTCGTTAAATAAAAATAAAATAAAATATGTCTGGTATGGCATTCACATGACTTTATCTTACTTTGAAATTGAATACTATAAATACAGGTTGTAGATTAAGGTGTAAGATAACGAATATTTTTATATAAACCACTGTACAGACAGAACTTTTCAAGTAATATATTTATATTTACTTCAAAATACAAAATATAATCTTCAAGCAAACTGCAATTATTCTGCAGATTTTATAACCCTTGATTGTCGGCTTTTTTTTTTTTTTTTTTTTTTAATAGTTTTTCTGCACATTTTTTTAGCTGAGTAGTTAGATTAAGAAAAAAAATATCGTATGAGTATGAGGAATTAATTTCAATTCCTGAACACTTATTCTGGATAAGGTAAAATATTATAGTAAAGCACTTCAACTAATTACGTTCAATAAAAAAATAATGTTTTATTTTAATTAATGGCAGCCTGTATATCCTTTAAAAATCTTGCACACCATATGGTGAACATAAATATAATCTTATATTAATAACACACAATACAACCTGAAATATACTTCCATCAAATTTAAAGTATACTCACTATGTTCTTGTTCTTTTGTGTAGTCCTGTAAAAAAACAGTGAATCATTTTCATACTATATTCTAAATGAAACCTGCTTTTACGCATTTAAATATATACATTTCATTTACTTTAGTGCAGCCTATACTTTTTAAACTCTAATTATCTGCAATTTTCCCCATAAACATAATGTATTTGAATTCTCTTGGGTCTCCCTGCACACGAACCATTTGCTTGATCTCAACGAAAAGCTTAGTGTAGCACCCTGCTATGACAAAGAGCTACGATACCGATTTTGAACTTCTTGCAGTTATTTGTTCTTGAGATATGTTGATAATAGGCACACAGACACAGACCAACCGCTAAAAGGATATATTTCGGATTCAGGGAACATTAAAATGTGTAAATATAACAAAAATATTTGAAATTTCGGCCCAGAAAGTATAATTTCTCTAGTATAGTTATGTGTAAGCGAAAACTGGATACTTGAATGACGATCTGGCTAGTTGATTATTCCTTATTTTTATTGTAGTTAAAGAATAGTTAAAAAATAAAGATATAGTTTCTTTTAGAAGCCTTATTTACCAGTTGATTAATTCGCATCGACTTATACGCATTTCATTTAGCGATATTTATCTGTTAGTTACAGCAATTTTAATTTATGTACTCAGTGTTCAGTTTTCTATTGCAAGACTGTTTGAAATCGATTTATATTGCATATATATAGATGCGGTTTTTGCTAGCATGTAGCATTTATCAGCTAGTTATTGTTATTTTGAATTATATATATCATAATTACAGTTTATTTTGAAGCATTGCTAGGTTTGATTTTGCTTGGGACAGTTAAAAATAAATAAATAAGTAAATAAATAAGAAATTCAAAAAAGCAACCGAATTTAGAAAAGCTTAAAATATTTCTTTTGGTCTCGTGTTACAACTGTAGTAATAATAATAATAATAATAATAATAATAAAATTGATTTAAAGTATTTTTGAGAAAATAATATTTGGATTAATGGGGAAGCACGAAATAAATAATCTGGGAATAAGGTACTTTATTTTTTATTAAATTAGATTGTTGAATTCCGATTTATTTGCTCAATAATTGAGATATGTTTTAACAGAGGAACTGAAATTTATATTTTTAAAAGGACAGTTGCAGGTCCTTCTTTGCAATTACTCAGAATGTCTAGTTTTAAATTCTAGTCACCGTCATTTATTCTTTTTTTTTCTATGCAGATTTTATTTAAATTGCATAAATACATTATATTTTGTGTTTTGCAAAATATTAAGACAGAAAAAAGAAGAATATGTACATATATATTTTTTTAATTTTTTAATTTCAGCAATATATATTTGGGTAATTTCCTCTAAACGACGACTTTTGAAGGAAAGACAAAATTGCTCTGTCGTCAGGTTTATGTTTCAGGTCCCTTGGCTTAGGTTTATCAGTATCATACACATGATAATTATTTTCTTTCAAATTTAATTTGGAAAATTCATTTATAAAAATGAGAATGATATTATTATTATTATTATTATTTCTACATTATTAAGGCCAAACTAGATACAGGGTAATGATAATAAATAACAAATACTTAACTAAAACAAGATATAACAAATAATTACCGATTCATACTAATTCTGAAATTGAAACAATTATAAACTATTTCTAAGGTGACACACCTCTCAAGCATGTGGTAATGTGTGCTAAAAGAATTGTTTCTATATATGATTATAAAATGTTTTCTTTAAAGCAGTATACTAACAACAAAATCAAAAAGAAAATGTTAATAATTATTTTACAGAAAAAAAAAAAAATTATTGTATTCCTGATTTTTTTTTATTTTATATAGGTCTTAATAATTTATGCTACATAAATTTATCAAAATATTTCAAACTTCCCTTTAAGTTATTAGCTATGTATTCAGTCAAATATAAGAACACACAGGATAAAAAAATTGAAGATAAGTTTTTTTTTTTTTTTTTTTTTTTTTTACCTCAGACAAAAGATTTTGTGTCACATTACGAAATTTCATGATTACTTAATAATGTATTTGCAAGTTGTTAAATTAAACGTTATTTGATACTTTAGTATTAATGCTATAATATTTTTAGTTCTTTATAATTCATTCCAATAAATAAAGGAAATAAGAAATATTTTAAAATAGTATGTACAATTTGGTATGTCGAAATGCTTAAAGAAAACAGTTCTGGCAAACTTAATGTTAAATTAATATTCACTTAAACATTTATCCATAATATTATAGATCAGGGATAGGGTACAGTTGGTAACAAAAGTGTCCGAACTTTAGCAAAGATTTCTATGTAAAGAAAGAATTCTTCATACGGTTTTGTTAAATAAATCCTTGTCGAATTCTGTTCTTAGTCAGTGTAAGAACATGATTCGATAAGGATTTATTTAACAAAACCGTATGAAGTGTACTTTTTTTTATATAGGAATTTTTTTCTAGTGCTCGGACACTTTTGTTACCGACTGTACATAAAATAATTCAATATACATTTTTTTCCCCAAAAGGTCGCCCTCAAAACTCTTTATGAAGATTTAAACAAAAAAAAAAAAAAAAAAAAAAAAAAAAAAGAAAACTATAAGAATTTCAAATTTATATCGGAGTAAAATCATTGTCTTTTTACCACTGTTTTAGTTAATGCTTTGCCTCAAAGTCATTTTCTATATCGATGAACTTTAATGAAGCTTCACAAAGCTTACATTAGAAATACTACTGGATTATAAATACCAATGCCCTTTTCCTGATTTTCTTCTGCTCTTTAATAAAGTAGCTTATTTTCGAACATAGCGCTCGGAGCGTACATTTTACAGACAAACGTAATTTGTCGGTAAAATTTTCTCTTTAAAGTAAAAGAAAAAAATCAACCTCCGTTTACTCTTCAAATTCTTCTAAACTTCATTTATCGTTATCTTTTTAAGTTCTATGTATGAAAGGATCACTTAAAAGGATGATATAATAATCAATACCTACTCATGATGTTATCGCGAACTGTATTTTGTTGAGAAATTATTGAACAATTTGTCATTTTTAACATAACCCATCGATAAATATTGGTCCTTTAATTTATTAAATTTTAAAATTTACTTTTTTCTTCAAAAATTTTGTTGGATTATTATTATTATTTCTTTTAATTGTAAAACCTTTCATGTAATAATATTTTTAGTTTTATTTCATATGCCTTCAAATCTGAAAATTAATGTATATATGTATATTTGTTTTAAATGTAATTCAAATGTAGTGTTTTCTGGTAATAAATAAAAAATTCTTTGTTGTCTTAATTAATAAGCATCAAAACTACCAGTCTGTAAGTAATTAATCCGAATAATTTTCTATACATTTATGAACTATGTGGTTTCTTTTATTGTATATTAATTTTAACAAAAATTTTCAAAATATTCTATACAATGTGTGCGCATGCAGTATTTTATATATATATATATATATATATATATATATATAATGTATTTTATCATATATTGAACTTTTTACTATAATATATTCATTTAATATATATTTAAAATAATAATTTTATTTCTCAAATTATAGCACAGTGATGCATAATAATGCATTAATATATATAGTAAGCTTATTTTCGATCTTAATCCTTATAGTATGCTCATTTTTTGAGATTATTCTTTTCGAGTTTATTCTTTTTGAGCTTATTCTTTAAAATAGGCTATTACTTGAGCGTAGTCACGCAGCTCACAGCAATGGTAAATTTTATACGTGACTTTTTTTCAAAGAAAATTAATCTTTATTTGCTTTTCAAATTCGTCTAAACTTTATTTACTGTTGTCTTTCAAAGTTTAGTGCATGAAATCATTACTTAAGGGAATAACATAATAATCAATATTTACTCAAAGAGCAAGCTATATTTTGTTGGAAAGTTATTGAACATTCACATTATTTATAACAGAATTCTTGCATAAATAACCATGCTTCAGTTTATTAATTTTAAAATTTATTTTATTTTTAATAAATATTATTTTAAAGCATTAAATAAATTTTAAGTTATAGTTCTCGAAATTTTAAAACTGCTAGAATGTTCGTTATATTTTATGTACATATATATATATATATATATATATATATATATATATTAAACCTTATTGATTCTTTACATTAAAATTATTACGTGTGCATGTTTAACAATTTATGTACCGCCTGTATATATATACATCAGTTGCATTTATCGTTTGCTGAAGTTTAAAAAATATATAAAATCACAAGTACGTAAAAACATTTTGTTAAATAATATAAAGTTTTAGAGGAAGCCCAAAAGACTGTTCAACTGAAAATTACCAACGACGACAATGTGTTAAAATCATGCAATCAACTGATTGGAAGAAAATCATATTTATTGATATTTTATTTTTATTTTTCCGACTGAGTGAAAATAATGCCTGGACCGGGAGTTGAACCCCGTATCTTTGACTTACAAGATCAAGGCTCTACCAATTGGTTGTCTGAGTGAGTAATGCCAACCGGTTGTCGACCTGGATAGCTCAATTGGTAGAGCCTTGACCTTGTAAGTCATAGATCTGGGGTTCGACTCCCGGTCCAGGCATTATTTTCACTCAGCCGGAAAAATAAAAATAAGTGACAATGTGTTAATTCACATTTTCAACTATTTAAAATAGACCTACAAGTAATTAATTCTTTCGTGGGCCCTGGGAAGGTTACTTCCCACCTACATGATCTTACAAAATGCATCTATGGTAAGCGAAGTTACCTTTAAATATATTGGCCTTGCTATTATATCGATGGAAACACTAATCCCCGCTTCAATGTTGTTCTGCCATTTGTTGTTCAATTTAGTTAATAGTTTGGCACATTCGTTTGAAAATTTGAAAGCCTTGTGTGAGACGTGTTCTGCTATGACACATGTTTTGATATGAAATTTGTACTACTCAACGACTCTACTGCAAAAATGAGTAAAACACCGTTTTTATTGTAAAAACACTTCTTATTTCATATATTTCTGCACATTTTATGCTAGTAACTATCTAATTAGAATAATAAATAATAATTCAATAATGATAATATCAGAATAAAATATAATACAAATTCGGAAAAATAAAATATATTTTCCTTAAATGCTATTGTTTAATTGTTTATAAAATATAAAAATTTGGGAGAAATTCGAAAGAGAAATAAATGGACCACAAAAGGGTTAAAAAATAGTTCCAGTTTTATTAAATATTATTCACCAAAGATTTCAACCTGCGTAAATTGAGGAAATTGTTTCTTCGTAAATTTCGATTTCGTATTTATAAATATTATCATTAGTTTTAATAAAACATTTCGTTAAACCACATTGATCAGAATTATTATTATTACTTTTTTTAATTAATTATAGCATGATACATGTAATTATTACTTTTTAAAATACATTATAGTACAAAAATTTCAAACAAAGATACTTTGTAGATAAAATTCAAAATCTTTCAAAGTCTGTGTCAATTTATGTCATTCAAAGAAAAATCAGTCTTCGTTTGCTTTCTATATTAGGGTGGGCCGAAAAAGGCCGAAAATTTTTTTTTTTTGAAATTGATTTTGGTATAGAATGAAAAAGTTGTGCAATGGACCAATTAGAACTCACAAGAATTTTTATCAAAATTAATCAATATTTAGCCGCGCCCCGCTGACATTGAAAAACGGAAGAAAAGAACGGAAAAAAGCTTTTTTTGGAAAAAGGCCGAAAAAATTTTTTTTTTCGAAATTGATTTTGGTATAGAATGAAAAAGTTGTGTAATGGATCAATTAGAACTCACAAGAATTTTTATCAAAATTAATCAATATTTAGCCGCGCCCCTCTGACATTGAAAAACGGAAAAAAAGCACGGAAAAAGCTTTTTTTGGAAAAAAATATATTTTGAAAAAATATCCAAAATTTTTAAAGACATTCATTAAAAATGTTACATAATATGTCAATTAGAACCCATAAAAATTTGTATAATTTTTGTTCATTATTTAACCGTGCCCTTCTGACATCAAAAATTGGAGAAAAATGAAAGAAATATCGGAATTTCTGAAAACCTGTACTATGATAAACTATTCATTATTTTTCTAAATTAGTATTGACATAACTGATTAATTAATTAGTATTATAAATAAAAATTCTATAACTATAACTTTTCTTTATTATTTTTTTACTTGGTTAATTATTATAAACATATTTTTTCTTGTATATAAGCATATTTTCTCTTACATAGTAACAAAATAAAGATTAAAGCAAAAATATACAAATTTATGTTCGATTTAATAATACCTGTTGCTTATTGAATATTAGGTACTCGAATAATATTGTCCTTTATTGTCAAACGTTGGGAGTTCTTTTCTTGCTTGAAGTTTGCGATGAATATAGCCCATCCCTTGCAATCTCACCTCAAACTTTCATTGCAGCTTCAGATACTAATTTAACACATCGTTCAACAGATTGCGTATGGCATGGTAATTTTTCGAATGTCATTAATTGATTCTCTTCTTTTTTGCACATTTCTTTCAAGTCTTTATCCTTTAAATGCATTGTAAGAGGTGGCTCTGTTACAACACAGTTTGACCAATCAATTAAATCAATGCAGTCGTCTGCTTCGAAATTAACTTGAGGAGGCTTGAAAACTCGTAAACCATTCAAGTTCTTCATTTTTATTTGTCGTGCGCCTAGAATGCGCCTAACTGCTAGTTCTCGGATGTGTTTCCTGGAATCATGCAACATTGCTACCAATAAATTTTCGGGATGCGCATAATATGCATTGTTTGACAAAACTTTAAAAATAATTTTCTTAGCTTTGTCTGGAAGCTGCTTTGAAAGGGATATCATTTTCCAAAAAATGTTGGGAACGATACTGGCGACGCGATTTCATTTTTATTTCAAACCACATTGGAGCATAAACCAGCATTACATATTTCACAAGTATTATAAGATTCTCTGATGGGCTTGGTGTGCTAATGTATAACCGCAACAAACGGTTTGCGATAGTCAGCCATCGTGCATGACTAAATTTACCTGGATTACTGTCAGTCAACATAGGAGAACTAGTACCATCTTTTATGGCTTGACAGATGCGATACAAATATTTTTGATCTGTACATAGCTTTCTAACATCTTGCGGATCCAAATGCTGAAGTGTAGAGTCCATTTTATCAAATTTGACCACTGGATGTTTCTCACAGTCTTTTAAAAGCAATCCAATAGGTCCAGAATGTGAATATGGTCCCTTTGTGAAACCGTCTATTTCTTGAATAAGGTGTCTTTGTGGCAACTCATTGGTATGAAGCAAACATACATTCCATTGTATTGGTCTTCCAATGTTTGTCTCAAGCAAACGTATTACTCCACCTTTCCATCCCGTATTTACATTTGTTCCGTCACATCTGATAACTGATAGGTTCTGCAAACTTATGTTATTCTTTCTTGTAAATTCTATAATACCTTCGGCTAATCCTTTTGCACTTTCACCAGCAGTTAACGATATATGACCCATATATTTGCTATCTGGTTCCTCTATTAATGCTACATGCGCTTCTGATGTTAATTTTCGATGACCATGTATTTGTTGAATAGTTTCATCATTGCGCCCATCAAAATACAAACTCTTAATAGGTTTTTCTTCAAATAGCCTTAAATCATTTTCCCTTACTTTTTTTCTTTTCTTCTCTATTTCTCTTCTCACTTTGTTTTTATCAACTATATATGTTTGTTGCTCAGGCGAAACTAAATTGAAATCAGCCAAAACTGCAGTAGTAATTTTGGCCACTGCTCTACTTGAGGCACCAGTTAAATCTGCAGCCAATGCTGTATGCCAATATTTTATCTTATCTATTAGTTAAATTGACCTTGGAAGCAATGGGAGCAGTAGAACGCCATCTATCGTTTGAAATCTGAACGAAAAGAAACAAAAACGAAAGTAGGGTATAAGATAAGCTTCAATTTCTTATGTGCATATATGTATGCTTATTATTTTTAATTAAGCGAATAAAAATAGAGTAAAATTATTTGAATTTTATTTGGATTGGTTCGTAGTAACGTATTATGTAATATTTTAGTTATATAGTATAACTAGTTTCATTTTTTTTTAAATATACTTTTTTCAAAAAACCCAGCTTTTCATTTTTTTCTCAATTTTTTATGTCAGAGGGGCGCGGCTAAATATTTGGTAAAATTGATGAAAGTTTTTGAGGGTTCTAACTGATTCATTAGGTAACATTTCTGCAATATACCAGAACTAAATTTAAAATTAATTTTTGAAATTTAATTTTTTGAAAAAAACTAATTTTTTTCTTTTTTTCAGTTTTTCAGTGCCAAAGGGGCGCGGTTAAATATTAAACAAAACTGATAAAATTTTTAGAGGTTTCTTACAGACCCATTACACAACTTTTCCGCACTATACCAAAATCAATTTCAAAAAATAATTTTTTCGGCCCACCCTATTCTATATTCATGTAAGCTTCATTTATTTCTGCTCTTTCTAGTTCAATGTACGAAAGCATCACTTACAAGGGTGACATATTAATCAATATCTACTCAAGACGCGAAAATTTCGTCATAAAAAACTGTATTATTCGATAAATTTACTTACATCAGTTAACTTCAGTTGCTTCAGTATGCTTCTGTTTATTAAATTTTAAATATTTTTTTCTATAAAACATGTATATATTATTTAGTTAAATGATAATTTGTAATTCTCTAAATCCTAAATTAAATTAAATACTTACATACTTCTTTTTATTAAAATATATTTTCAAGTAATGTGTACACAAAAGTTTTCTCGTTTTACTTTAAAATTCTGACACCGGAAATTTTTCCTGAATAACATTTACATAAATTTGGTGAAGTATTGTAAAAAAAGTAAATACATAAATACACTGATGGAAAAAAAAATACCAACACCAGGAAGGAACTGTGCTAGATAAACGAAATTTGGTAGGCGTGTTTATACATCTGAAAGATGACATCGATTCAAATTTCGAGCAACGCGCATAAGTGTGGCGCTAGTAGCGACACTATGAACATGCAAATAAGGTTTGCTTTAAATAAGCGCTGTAAGGTTCGTGATCGTTATTTACAGTTGAGATTTGACGTAGTGGGTTAATGTTAGTCAAGGATGCCTCTAATAAGACGAAGAAGCCATAATCAACAGCTCACTGAGTTTGAACGAGGTCGTGTAGTAGGGCTACGAGAAGGTGGGTTTTCTTTCCGCGATATTGCAGAAAGACTTGGCAGGAATGTATCCACTGTGCATGAGTGTTGGCAGCAGTGGTCAAGGGAAGGTACTGCCTCAAGAAGACCGGGTTCCGGGAGGCCACGTGGCACTACTGAGAGGGAAGACCACCGTGTTCGGCGTATGGCTGTGGCTAATCGCACTGCGTCTGCAACTGAAATTCGAGCTGCAGTTGGCACCACAGTGACACAACGAACTGTTACAAATCGGTTACTTCAAGGACAGCTCCGAGCCAGACGCCCTGTAGCGTGCATTCCACTGACTCCAAACCACTGCCGTTTGCGACATGAGTGGTGTCAAGCTAGAGCTCATTGGAGGACGGAGTGGAGATCTGTTGTGTTTTCTGATGAAAGCCGGTTCTGCCTTCGTCGCAGTGATAGCCGTGTGTTGGTTAGAAGGAGGCCAGGTGAACGCCTGCTAGCGACCTGTCTGCGGCCTAGACACACAGGGCCTACTCCTGGAGTTATGGTTTGGGAAGCAATTTCGTATGACAGCAGGAGCACTCTCGTGGTTATCCCACGCACCCTGACTGCAAATTTGTACGTCAGTCTAGTGATACAACTTGTTGTGCTGCCATTCATGAACAGCATTCAAGGGGGTGTTTTCCAACAGGATAACGCTCGCCGTCATACCGCTGTTGTAACCCAACATGCTCTACAGAGTGTCGACCTCGACATGTTGCCTTGGCCTGCTAGATCCGATCTTTCTCCAATCGAGCACGTATGGGACATCATTGGACGACAACTCCAGCGTCATCCACAGCCAGCATTAACCGTGCCTGCATTGACCGCCCAAGTGCAACAGGCATGGAACTCCATCCCACAAACTGATATCCGACACCTGTACGACACAATGCATGCACGTTTGCATGCTTGCATTCAATATTCTGGCGGTTACACCGGTTACTAATGTACCAACATTTCACATTTGAAATGGCTCTTCTCGCCAATGGCTCTACCTGTGATCTTGAAACTTTAATCAATTAAATATCTTACCTAGACAAATGTATTGCTGAAATTATTTTTTCTTGGTGTTGGGATTTTTTTTTCCATCAGTGTAAATAAATAAATAAATAAATATGGCCATAGCAATTTTACAAATTCAAAACGATGGGAGTTTCCGGTGCACCTGTTATATATGTTTATTATTAGTGCTAGAGGCCTATTTCAGTCGGTACAGTTGTCGAATTTTTATAGGTCACTCTTAATTAGTGATAGAGGCCTATTTCAGTCGGTTTATTGAATGGGGATTTATTGAATGAAGTCCCCCCCAGGCCCAACTTTGACATGAGTTCCCCCCCCCCAAGGTACGCCTATTTCAGTCGGTACAGCGTTGTCGAATTTTTATAATACACTCTTAATAGTGCTAAGGTCTTATTTCAGTCGGTTTATTGAATGGGGATTTATTGAATGAAGTCCCCCCAAGGCCCAACTTTGACATGGGTCCCCCCCCCCAAGGTACCCCTATTTCAGTCGGTACAGCGTTGTCGATTTTTTATAATACACTCTTAATAGTGCTAAGGGCCTATTTCAGTCGGTTTATTGAATGGCGATTTATTGAATGAAGTCCCCCCAAGGAGCAACTTTGACATGAGTCCCCCCCAGGCCCAACTTTGACACGAGTCCCCCCCAAGGTACCCCTATTTCAGTTGGTACAGCGTTGTCGAATTAATAATACACTCTTAATAGTGCTAAGGGCCTATTTCAGTCGGTTTATTGAATGGGGATTTATTGAATGAAGTCCCCCCAAGGCACAACTTTGACATGAGTCCCCCCCAGGCCCAACTTTGACATGAGTCCCCCCCAAGGCACAATTTTGGCATGAGTCCCCCCAAGGCCCAACTTTGACATGAGTCCCCCCCCAGGGTACAACTTTGAAATGAGTCCCCCCCCAAGGCACACCTTTGACGTGAGTCCCCCCCCCAAGGCACACCTCTCCCTCATTGGGTAAAAGAGAAAAAACGTTGTTTTGCTGCTATAAGACAGTTTGGACTTCCAACGTTATTTGTTACAATATCTGCAGCTGAAACACATTGGTTTGATTTAATGAAAACTTTATCATGGAATTTAGATCGTCACGAATTAACTAAAGAAGAATTTGTCGATATTAACAAGTTTAGCAGTAGGCCTCTGGCACTAAATTAAAATCTGTCAATGTCAGATGTTCATGTTTTATATAATGAAATAATGTCGTGTCTGTATAATTATTATTATTATTATTATTATTATTATTATTATTATTATTATTTAATAGCCACTTGACATTCTACTTTAGCTAATAACAGTACGGAGAAATATCTACAAATTTTAACATTTAAATATTTGTTGTTTATTAGTATTGCACATTATTTTCAATTATATATATATTTTAATTTTTCGTAAAATGCAAGTTTTATTATTAAGTGTACTATTAATTACAGTATCAGAAATGAATAAATAAATAAATAAATAAAATAAAATAACAACATATTGGCTAACCTACATTAAAACTGACGCAAATGACTCTCGCTCTCCTGTGGATAAATTGTACTAAATTGTGGGATAGAAATGTGATGCTTTTCGTGCGTGTTGGGGCACTTCATATGCATTTTTCAATGACAAACTCAAAATTGCTATTTTATGAATTGTGTCATTTTTCTTGCCAGCTATGGATGTGATCGTTGCTTGATCTTTTGAAGTTTCCCACAAGGCTACATCATGTAAAATACATACGCTCTTTCTAAACGCAACTTTAGTAACATACATTGTAATTTTTTATTAAAATCACACAATCCACTGATTGGAAGAAAATCATATTTATTGATTTTTTTTTTTTTTTTTCGACTAAGTGAAAATAATGCCTGGACCGGAAGTCGAACCCCGGATCTTTGACTTCCAAGGTCAAGGCTCTGCCAAAGGTCAAGACGTGACCATTGTTGTTATTCAATGTATTAATTTTGTGTTATATTTAAATACTTATTGTGTAAATTTTTTATATAAAACATCTACGCTTAGAAACCAACATTTATTTCAGTACCAAAATAAATTCACTGTCTTTATTTTATATCGTGTTTAACTTTTTACCTCTAAATCCTTTTCCAACAACCAAAAAGAACAACAACAAAAAAAAAAAGTATTTCTTGTAGTACTCAGGCTTAAAAAATCAGTGGTCTTTGCGTTTATTCCTAAAAGTTTTAATAAGCTACTTATTTTGTAAAAAGAGGGTTTTAAGGTTGGAAATGCGTATTTTATATACAAAGGGTAATTGCCGGAAATATTCAAAAGGTATCTTCTTTTACAGAGAAAATCGATCTTCATTTAATTAACAAGTTTATCCTAACTTCATTTATTTTTGTCTTTTCAAGTCCAATAATACGAAAGTATCACTTGAAAGAATGATAAAATAATCAACACCGTGTTAAATGGCAAAACTTTCTTTTGAAATCGTTTAAATATACTCGAGCATTAAATATTTTTCATTAATTTAAAATGCTTAAATTCAATAGGTTTAATAAAAGGATTTAACATATATAATTATATATGTATATATATATATATATATATATATATATATATATAATATTTGTTTTAATAAAATATACTTTCGAATTAAATTTATATAAATAATATATTATAATTTAACATTATGAATAATAAAATATTTTATGAGAGTAATTTCATAAAATTCACTGTTAAACAAAATATGTAAACATATTCTTTTTTAAAGGAAAAGGTAAAAAACACACATGTATATTTATAAATGAAAACAATTCAAAAATTTAGTTTGACGGTTTTAGTAAAAGGTCATTTGTTTCATTGCTAAAAGATAGGTATGCGGTCTCTGTCAATTATGTCCATCTTGTTAACTATAAAAATTCCTTTTTTCTATCTTATATCTCTCGCGCAACTAATCATACTTCCTTAAAATTTAATAAAGAAAACCAAATAACTAATGTAATCTGACTAGTCGCTAAAGGTGGGAACAATATAGCTACCATCGTTATATTTTTTATTAAAATAAAAAATAAATTATTAAGTAATAAAGTCAACTACGTCCCCCCCCCCTCTAATTACTCCCAAACCTAAAATCCCCTTTGATTGCAGCATTTTGTGTTGTTAAGAATTTAACCCCTTTAGGAAATTCCTTTTCTGTAAATTCAAAATTTTATTTTTATTTTTTTTTTTTTTTAACTCTAGATTAACTAGTAATAGTATAGATGTAAATGATTGTGACTTTAATAGACCCACTGGAGATGTCTACAAAATTCCTAATAAAATAAATTGAGATGTTTGTTATTACATTGGTCACATAAGACGTACAATTTAAAAAAAAAGAGTTCAAGAGCACATCCGTAATCTAAAATGTTTTAGATATGCTTATTTGAATTTATACCGGGTAATCTAAAAGTCGTAGAAAAAATTCACTCTTTAAAATGTACTGGCTGTAGCTGTATGCAGTTTTCAGTGAAATATACAGACAAACATGGAATATATATATTAGAAAAAAAAAAAAATATATATATATATAGTAAAATTCCCCCCCCCCCCCCCCCGATATATCGAACTGTATTCGCAGTTTCCCCTCACATTCTAAACAAATCCGTCTGATGAAATGACGCCAAATTACAAATACTGAAGCTTTTTTAGGTGATTTCCCAATGTGCAACGTCTGACAATCATTCTAATAAATGACAGCCATTAAATTGAGCATTTATAGTGCTTGCTAAGCTGCTGAATACACTGCGTCACTGTAGAAAAGTAAATTTACAGTTATAGCACCACCTTCTGAAGAAAATGTAAACTAATTTGATTAAAAAAAAAAAAAAATCACATGTCTTTCTGTGCATTTCAGTGAAAACTGCATAGTGCTACGGTGAATACGTTTTGAATAATATTTTTTTTTTTTTTTTTTTTTCTGTGACTTTTTGAGCTCTTTGTATATAATATAATCCTACTACTCCGATTCAAAAAATTAGAATAATGAAAAGAAATATGGTCAAGGGAAATGAAAATCGAATTTATCAAATAAATAATCAACAATATCAAATATAAAGTACTATAATATGAATCTGCATATTTTGCAGATTATAAAAATGTAAACACATTACAATGAAATAGAAAATATATTTAAATCAGCTAACAACAAAAAATTCAAAATATTAGAATACTTTCTAACATGGTTCAAAAAATTAGAATAATGAAAATATATTGAACATAATTTAAACTCTAAGTATTTTTACTTGCTAATCAGTACTTTGTTGCATCACCCTTAGGTTTAATGACAGCTCTTAAACGTTTTGGCATGTTTTTAACTAAAGGTTCACAATCTTTTTTATCCAAATTCGCCCATATGCTCTTTATACTAGAAATAAGTTCTTTTTTGTCTCTAGGCGCAACTTCTTGAAGTCGTTTCTTCATAATTCCCCACAAATTCTCGATAGGATTTAGATCGGGTGAGTTTGCAGGCCAAGGGAGTACAGGTATGTCCTTCTCTTTGAGCCATTTAGTTGTTGATTTGGAAGTGTGGGGAGAAGCTGAATCTTGCTGAAACAAGAAATCGTCATCACATAAATCCTCAGCTGAAGGAATTATGAAATGTTCAAGAATTTCTTGATAGACTTCTGAATTGACTGTTGTGGAAACAATACACAACCTGCCTGGGCCTTCAGCAGTTATGCAGCCCCATACCATAACAGAGGTCGCAAATTTAAACGAACGTTTTAAACATTCTTTCTTATAAGCTTCATGTTTGAGTCTCCAGACACGTATACCTTGATTTCCGTGAGACACACAAAACACACTTTCATCGCTGAAAAGTATCTTTTTCCAATCGTCGTGATCCCAAAATAGCCTTTGTTTACACCATTTAACTCTAGCAGCCCTTTGCTTAGATGATAAGAATGGCTTTATCTTAGGCACACGTGATCTAAAACCTAATTTGCGAAGTCGTCGTAGTGTTGTAGATTTGGAGACATTTATACCCATTTCTTTCCATTTTCTATGCACATGTCTCACACTCCGAAAACGATGTTTCTTCACAATCTTTTTCAATTGCCTTTCATCTCTTCTTGAAGTTACTGGCTTTCGACCACTTTTAAAGTGTTTATTTTGAAAACACTTATTATTAGAATATTCTCTCAAAACTCTACTCACACTTGCTTGAGAGCATTTCACTTCTTTTGCTATAGAAAGTTGTGTTTTTCCTATTTCGTGCAAGTACACAATACGATATTTCACAGCCTCAGATAAATCGCTCTTTCGTCCCATATTAAGCAAATACTACGCTACAATCAAATGCCAAACGACTTTTCATTTTCAACGGAGCACATTTTATAGTCCCACAGATGTTAATCCCGCAGCCGTTCTCTCAACTTATAAGAAAAATTTGAATATTCTAATTTTTTGAACCATGCTATCGAGGTATTCTATTTCTTTGAATTATTCTAATATTTTTTAAATAGTTAATTATTAATATATCAGATAAAAATAAATATTTATGTTATATTTATAAATGCTCTGAAGATAATTAGATACTTTTAATATATTTTTTCCTGGACGCAGTATGCAAATTGACGCGTTAGCAACATCAAACTCATTCTTTTTTACATTATTCTAATTTTTTGAGTCGGAGTAGTAGAATCACTCTCTTAGATTTGAATATCAAGTTACATCGGCTACATCTAACAACATTGGATTAATATATTCTTAAACGATCAATATAATCAAGTATAGAACTTCAATAAATAATAGAAATTTCCTAGCCCTTCCTAAAATTTGGTACGCTACGTAAAGTTAACTATGTTTTTTCGTAAGTCCCGTTCCATTTGCCACACATACTTTCAAAAGAATTTCAAGTTCTAATTATCATTTTTTTAAATGTTTTCCAAAAGATTCAAGTCGGGCTCCTGTTTAATTCAGTTCTCATCCAGCACTTCTCAAGCTACAAGTTTCTTACCCCCTTCAATTCCTTTTTAACTAAAAAATTATTCGACAGTGAACCTCCAGCGTTTTTTTTCACTAAATGATTTTCTCTGGTAATGGACCACAACATTTACCAGATAATATCTATTTTACAACATTTACCAGAGAATTTTCTATACATCTTTGAGGCAGTGTTGCCAGATTGGGGACTTTTTTTATTCAATATCCACAATTAAATTTTAATTGTAATGGTTGCCTAATCACTTCGAAAGTTAATCGTCTATTATGTGTATAAAATATCACTTCACAAAATTATTGGTGGTGGTTGAATAAAAAAAGTCCTCAATCTGGACACACTGCGCTGAGGACTGCTCAAGAGAAGTTGGCATACAACGTGTCAAAATGTGGATTAAATGAAGTTAACTGTTATCTACTCAAGCTGGTTGCCGAAATAGTAGAGCAACCGCAGGAGCCATATTGAGTCAACCAAAGCACTGGATAATACTGTTCTACTTAATGGGATTTTGGTCTCATGTTTTCCGGGTATGTGATCTTCCCATATATCCACGCTGTATATATTATTCATTAAATGTTGGTTACATGTTTTCCGGGTATGTCATCTTTCCAAATATCCACGCTGTATATATAATATTCATTGAAAGTAAGATGTATGCCATCTGAAGTTGCTAGAGTTTTGTAATAGCGAAAATCTTTGTGACCATTCATTTTACAAATACACTCAGAATGCAATGCTTAATGTCAAAATGAAATATAATGTAATGTAATAATTTTTCTTTCATACATAGACTTTTTTTTTTTTTTTTTACATTTTTTTAAGCAGTGTGGTCATTTCAGGGATATTTTATTCGATATCTACCACTAAATTTTAATTGAGATGTTTTCCTAATCACATCGAAAATTAAACGTCTATCATATATATCAAATATCACTCCTTAAAATTGGGTTTTTGGAATAAAAATGTCCTTAAGCTTGACAAAATTGATATTGAAGTGGTTTAAAAATCTTAATTTTGTTAAACAAAATAATAATTTCATTTAAGTACATGTAGTTATAATTAAAGTTCGTGTATTGATAAGGTTCTAAAGCTGGTTCTATGACTCCAAACGAAATAAAATTTCACTAGAATGTAGCACAATTTATGCGTTCTACGCAAATAAAATAAATAAATAAATAAATAAATAATAATAACAAATGTATATGTCAATAGATGGCGCTGCGCGAATATACAAGTCAATTTCGGAGATTTTTTTTTTATAAAAACAAAATAAATTTTGTCAATCGTCTGGACTGACCGAAATTCAAAGAATAAATCTGCAAAAAATAACAATTAAGAGCTTGGAATAATTTTTTTCTTTATTTAGTTTCTTATAGAGAAACTGCAAAAATCGCTTTAGATATTGGAACTGAGCCATCTGTTTACGAAAATGTTACTTTATTATTAGTATTATCATTCATATTTCTGCCAAGCGTATCACTTGTACTACATACTAGTGACATTTTGATTCGTTTGCTGCCATAGAACAGGCTCTAGAGACTTTTGAATAGGAGAATTTTAATTATAACAACCATGTATTAATAAAGTACTAAGACTTTGTTATACTGTTAGTTATATTTCATCTTAAATATATATATATATATATATATATATATATTCCCAATCCATTTTACTTTTAAATGTTAAAGTCTATTAAAGATAATTTGATATTAAAATAGTAAATATTTTTAACAGATTTTGTATTTTAAAAATTCGTTAATTGACAATTTACCTCTTTACTAATATTTTACTTTTACTTTTTTACTAATAACACTTCTTTTACTCAGGACACTTAGTTTGAAATATATACATAATATTTGGTACTAACTAAAAATTAATTAATTTGCTGCGATGTACAAATCACAAACAATAAAAAAATACAAAATAATAATAATAATTGCTTTTTCTATGACACTAAGACTGGGATGGTACCGTTTTCAGCAATGAGTAATAATGCAACCAAAAGTCGAACACGATAACATCAGTTATATAACCATTCTTAATATACATACATATATATATACATATATATACATATACATCAATAACGGACAGACTATTTAAGAACATTATGTACAAAATACAGAGAAAAATGCATATATATATATATATATATATATATATATATATATATAAGGATGACAGCTTTTCTAGTTTTCCACCTGTATTTCAGACCAAAAAATAAAGTTTAAATAAAAAAAATAAATAAAAAATAAATAAATAAATAAATCAAAATAAAACAAAGCAGTCTTTGGGGACTGCCGATAGAAGTGAAAACTAAGTAACTTGCAAATTGTATCGTCGAGCTATTAGATTATTATTTTCGAATTATTTTTGGTTTGTAAAGAAGTGTTTATGATCCGTATTATATGATTCGGCGCAATATTTGTAGCTACCCAACTTAAATGAACTAAGCCTTATATTAGGTATAAATCTTGATTACTTATGAAATTATTTTAATTAGTAGCTGAGATACAAAAGAAAGCCGATTCAGGACACCTCAAACCGTGTAAATCAGGTGAGATCTCGAATTTCACTTTCGATAATATAAAAGTACTTTAAAATATTTTTCAAATGATGTATTAAAAATAATTTAATCATAATTAGAATTTGAAATATTGAAATTTAAAAATATTATAGCGCCATCTGGCGGTAGAAATTTCTGTAATATACTGTTCGATTCCAAATCAACAAAGATTTCTAATGATGTATTACTTATGAAATTATTTTAATTAGTAGCTGAGATGCAAAAGAAAACTCATTCAGGACACCTCAAAACGTGTAAATCACCTGAAATCTCGAATTCCACTTTCGATAACATAAAAGTACTTTAAAATATCTTTTGAATGATGTATTAAAAATAATTTAATCATAATTAAAATTTGAAATACGCGTATTAGAATAAAATTTAATTTCCAATTAGAATGTAATTTTTTTTCCAAAATCGATGAAAATGAACTGCAACTATCCCCTGTGTCGCTAATGTCTCACAGAAAGTTTGAAAGAATTTAGAATAAAATTGAAGCATTTTGAAATTTGCAAATTTTATTCCTAGTAGAAAAACCACGTGATGTCAATTGGTAAAAAATATGTTTCTTTCCGACCAGATGGGGTGTATGGGCTGTCATGGTAACGAACGCCTGCAGAATTTCAAAGCGTTCGCTGACGATGACGGGAGTTCCATGATTTTTGTTCACCCAAAAGTGCTCAACGCGCCTAAAAAAGTTTTCACTTCAAAAATTTTGCAATTAAATGGTTAGCTAATATATAAATCAGGAACTATGTGTATATCTATAGTATCTACTTATACTTTGAAAGAAGTCCATATAAGAAATATTAGAGAGATACGATAAATAAAATACAAAATATATGAAGGCATAACAGAAATATAATTGTAAAAACTTGTAAGTTGCGAAATCATGAAACTGAAATATAGAAAAGTTGATAAGTAAAGCTTATATTAAAAAAAAAAACCTATACATCAAGACAATATTAGAAAAATAAAATAATAAATAAATAAACGGGTAAAATGTAAGAAATAAGTGTGTATTGCAAAAGCATGATATTTTTCATTTATATATATATATAAAAATAAATAAATAAAATAGCAAATATATTATAACGTAAAATATATTATAACGCAAATATATTATAAAAAATAAAATAGCAAATATATTATAACGTAACAGCAACAATGATACAAAGTCACTAAGAAAAAATAAAGTAAATAGACATATAGACAGACAACTTACAAAAACGGTCAAATCGTTTTCAGAACACCTCAAAATATGTACTACATCGAAAACTGTTCCAAAAATTTTTATAAATCCAAGATTTATTTTTATTTACATAGAAAAAAGTAAAAACTCATTCGCCTACATATGAATAATTAAAGTGGAAAGTAATATCAAAAATTTAAATTTTTACGTCGAAACATTTCTGATAAAACTGACATTCAAAAAGCTTTAAAATTACTAAATATATATGCGGGTGGAAATAACTAACTAAATAAATATTTTTATTTATATCCTCTTTTTAATATTTTGTTTCAATTTATTTTTTAAATATTATTTTATTTAATCAAATTGTTTATTTATTTATTTATTTATTTATGGTCTGCAAAAACATGCAAATAGACATTTCTTTTATTTAAAATTAACCATGCTTCTAATTAACTTAAAGAAACTGAAATAATTAATACCTTTTTCATTTCTTTGTCGGCTGTATAGTGTATATATCATGGCATTTGGCCATGGTTTTTATTTTGCGAAAATGGTAACATGTATGATAATTGAGTACTATATTATGCAGGGATGGAACACGGGCGCAGAATTTATACCGAATCCGTTGAAGAAATTTCTGTACTTATAATATCGCTGATTTAAGAAGTAGAAAATTTTCTTACATTGATAGTGGTATGAATTCTGCGCCCGTGTTCCATCCCTGCATTATGTCATACTTGCCAACATCTTGCCCTCCAACATCCTAATTAATACCTAATTAATATTCTGTAGCATTGTTAGTCCCGCCCTTTTTCTCCCATCAATAATTATTTAGAGTAATATTCTCCAAATGAAATTGCGATTAAATAAGAAGAAAAATACTCTGAAAATATACTGTTGTGAAAAAGAAGGCGGAGCTTACAATACTATGGGCTATTAATTAGTATGTTAGAGGGTATGCAACATCCTAATTATGAACCGGAAGATTTTTAGTACACGCCCCCCTTTTTCCACACTAGTATATTTTTAGAGTAATTTTCTACTGATTTAATTTCGATTCAATAATAAGAAAAACACTCTAAAAATCTGTAAAAATATACTGGCGTGTAAAAAGGGGCGTGTGCTAAAAATCTTCAGGTTCTTATTTAGGATGTTGGCAAGTATGTTATCTTGAAGTAAGTACTTAGTATGATTCTATAATTAATTATATGTACCATATTCACTTACTTTTCTTACTTTCGTGTACCCGAAACGAGTTTTCTTTTTACAATTTGATTGATTTACTTTTCAAGTTATTATTATTAAAGTGATAATAAAATGTAGGCACTAAGTATTTTTTTAAAGTTCATTTAAATATAGAGTCCAGCGAAGCGGAAAACGCCCGCTAGTATTTACTATTTTCATAGTAACAATTCTTTTGTCTACAACATTAAAATGTGTATTAACACAATAATAATTTCTTACTTCGAATTTATTAAGAACAATATTCATATTTCATCAAAATAGTAATTTATATTTTGTCTTTCAAATGTAAATACATTATTAGAAATGTGTCTCTCATAAATATTAACTAATGTATTTGAAAAGAAAATTTCAATTTGTGAAACCTAAATATGTTTTATTTTGAATCTTTCTTATTAAATATTTGTATATACATTATTATTATTTTTTGAGTGTTTATATAATTCTGCCTTTTAAATATACTCTAAAATTAAACTACCTTTCTTCTACAAGGTTCAGTAATGCTTCGGTAAATTCTAATCATTTTCTTGGAAATATAATAATTCTTTGTTGAAATTTCCACAGAAATATACAATAAATTACGAAACTTCATTTTATATAAATATATATTCGTTTCTTTAATACGCCGACAATATAAAAATTCTAGTCTGGCGTCTATACAGGCAATATTTTTCCATAATTACTGGTCTTTATTTAGAAACGGTATAAAACATAGTCGGCCGTTTCAATAAAAAAATAATAAGCGAATTTCTTTGGCGACAACCTGCTTTTCGACCCCTAGGCTAATGTGTAAAAAGACCGCTGTTACACAGGAAATAAAACAAATAGTAAAAAAAAGTTTCGTGATTTATCCATAAGTTTCCATTAAAGTACCATCTGCTGGCAAAACAAGATAGCAATTAAGGTGTTTAAGACAAACATTAAAGACGGTGCCTTACTTCTAGAATCATGCATATATGTATGATTAAGGCACTGGGTATGTATGCCACTGCATATGTATGGTTTCGTCGGATGGGCGGTTACTGAGCTGTCTTTATTCTTCATTTACGCAATACCACAAGGTTTTAAAAGTTTGTGTCGGAAACTTTATAAGATGACAAGCCCGTTTTGCTTTAATTTTATATTTTGTTATCTTGAATTGTATTTTTTTATATCCATTTACTTTGTGATTGGGTGTGGTAATTGTTGGTATGCGGTGACGTGTTTAGCTTCATAAAGTTCACAGTGAATTTTAGTCGTATTTCATGTAAGATTTTTTTCGTTTTAAGAAAGAATATATTTTTTTTTCAATACAAGTTTACGTAAGGTTTCTTAATTTTCTTTTAAATTTTCAATGTTAATATTTGAGCTGAAAATTATCTGAAATCATGTATTACTTTCCCAAATGATACAATTTTTGTGTAAATATGTTTCAGTATCTTATTGCTTTATAAAACTAAATTTAAGAATAATTAAAGTTGCATTTATACAGTCATTTACAAGCATAATTTAAGTTCTTTGGGGATATATATATATATATATATATATATATATATATATATATATATATATATATATATATATATTACATAAATTGTTTTTGCATTCGTAAACCAAAAATTTGATTTAAATTTAGACGATGAAGACAAAGCATGAGATGGCATGAAAAATATATTATACAATCATATTCAAAATCTGATTTAGTTTTATACGTTATAGACAATGTACCCAGTACCGTAAAATTTAGGACTGCGTATAGATTATTCATTTAGGTGATTATAAGTAGTCTCCCTTGGCCTTTTATATGTGACGATATATTATGTATGTATTATGATGTATTAAGTAAATCTGCAACAATCAAATAAGTTATACAATTAGGACTACGCTGCAAATAATAAATTCGTAAAAGTGTGGGAAAAAACAAGCAGATGGGGCTCCAGTATTTCTCCTGCAAATATATTTGACAAAACTATAGATATAACGGAAAACCTGTTTCATTGAAAGCGATTCCCCGTAAAATATTTGTCAGTGACACAATTTTACGGTTTTAAACTGTACTTTTTATTTACAGTTTTTTCCCGTTGAAGTTTACAGGATTTTCCAGTAAAACCTGCGGGTATTTTTTGCAATGTACAATTAAGCGTTACGACGAAAGAACAAGGGTAGATATTCTCTAAAAGTCATATAGTGATACATTATACAGTATACAGTGATACATTACTGCTAGTAAAATCTTGGAGAAAGATTTCACGTGTTGAAAATACTCTGCTAAAGTTTACATAACGAAATATATAACTGGAGGAGATAATTTTACCATCGTTGACTAAATTAAATGTGATGGCAACAATCCAGGATTTGGATATATCACTGCTGAATAAATCATAGGTGATGAATTAGGTATGGTTTTCAAAAAGAGAGGGAAAGAAGAGGATAAGGCAGAGAAAAAGGAGAAGAAAAAAAAAAATCAAGCTCTTTAATAGGGTAAACGTAATATTTAAATTATGTTATTATTTCTAATTGTTGAAGAAAAAATATTATTTGAGAGATGGCGCAATGTTTAGAAATATATATGTAGCTAGTTCTGTATAGTGAGTTTTCTATAGGATAAATTTTAACTTATTGCTATAAGAATTACCCCACACACATTTTCACCCGTTAGTGAAAGCTAACATTTATTGAAGTATATTACGTTAAAGTTATCGTCCCTAATTTAGTCGACTGCTACAGAATAATTCATATAGTTCATTACTATTACTTTTTCTCATGACATTTTATGAAATGTAAAACTGACGCATGGTTTGCAACGTAATTTACATTAAAAACTTATGGAGTAATTTATATAACATTTATGAGTATCGGCAAATTATTTCCGTTCACGTTGATATCGGTAAGATTCTTTGGTTTAAAAGAATATTTTTATTTCACTTTAGAGCTTACACAGCTGCCAACTCTCCCGTTTTCTCCCGGAGACTTTACATTTCTAATTTTAAATAGCAATTCATTGTAATATCAACCCCCAATCTCCAAGCTTCAGCTACAAGTTAGTGAAAGATAACGGTAGTTCAAGTATTTTATGTTGAAGACTAACGATTATAGTTTAGGCGAAGATGTTAAAATAATTCATATATTTCATTAATATTATCATTTTAGAATAACGTTTTGTCAAATATGAATCCGATGTATGTTTAGAAAAAAGTCCATTTTTATAAAAATCTTATAGAGTAATTCATAATATTTTATGGGTACAGCTTTTTTTTTTCTTTTCTTTCTTTCTTTTACATTTGGACCAATTAGTTCATTGGTTTAACCGGATTTTTGTATTTAATTTTTATTTTTTTTATTCATTTTTCCTTTTATCGCCGAGGTAAGGAACTGCTCACAACAAAGGAGTGCGTGAAGCGTTAATGTTACCTTCCCCGGAATTTCCCACAACGTGAGACTCCTAGAAATTTGTGTGCCTGGAAAACTCGTCATTGTGTGACAAAAGACCAAGTTCAGGCGTCAGAAAAAAAAAAAAAAAAAAAAAAAAGTCGCTCACTGCTTGCTAATGAAAGACGAACAGGGAGCGTTTCTCCTGCCATAGAATTACAATCGCGTAAAGGAGAGAACTAAAAACTATATGGAATTAGCTAAGGATTCCCCTTCGCAAGACAAGGGCAGGTAACGAAGAAGCTGGGAGCGCAGGATGCCCCACGTTAGCATTTAACGTCTTTCCTGAAAGGAACTGTCCAAACTCAACAAGGAGCATGAAGCGGTTGCAGAGACCCAAGCACGCGTTTAACTTTAGGGCTTATAATATAATGAACTCAAGTACGATGTTGTGTAGTTCTGTTTGGTAATTGAAACAAATTTCTTAGAGCATTTTATACATGTACGCTGAAATTATCTTTATTTTTTTTTAATCGTTTCGCAAAAGTTACCATTGACTGTTATAACTCAAAAAAAGAAAAAAGAAAAACTTTTATTCGATTTTAAAATTAGAATAGCAGTATAATTATAAAATGAATTATTACAAGAATGTCTTAATTAACCAACCAACCAATTCAGAAACTAATAGAAATCCATTTTCTTTCTTTTGTTTTTAAATTGCATTACAAACGTTCTTATTAACGACATAAATAACAAAATATTATAAAAACTTAGTTTTTGTATCTGTGAATTTGTAGCAAAATAAGCAAGTCATAAAAAAAAAAAAAAAAAAAAAAAGACAAAATAAAATAGAATATAAATTTGATATTTTTTGCATTGTAACCTTTTAAAATACAATATGGCACATTTCAAATTTAAAAAAAAATTATTTTAATTATATTTCAAGATTACATGATAATTAATTATTAATTTAATTGCGTTGTTGCAATACAAACTAAACAAATATTTCAAAAATACTCTTTTATATATAGACAAGTATTTCTAACTATTATTCTTTTTAATCCATTAGATTAGTTTTCACACTCTAATTTACTTTTTTGTTTTCAACTAATGCAAATGGATTTTGAGATACCGAAGATGAATTTCTTTTAATATAGAAGTAAAATTTCGAACTGCTAAGTAAATTTGTGTTTCCTCTTTCAAATAAATTGTTTTAATGGATAAAACTGCAATTTAAAGAATAAGTGATTATTTTCTAATTCAGTAGAACTCTACATAAGCAAAAATAAAAAAAAGAAAGAAAGAAAGAAAACAGTCTTTTAAATTTTAGTTTCAGATGAGCGATCTTTAAATTGCTTTCTAATTTTCATTAATTCTATCAAACAGAATTTTATTCTATATTTGTTAAAAACAGTGCCACCGTAAAAAACAAAATTCATGTTTAGATAAATTGATCATTCTTAGATAAATTGATGTGACGAACAAAATGTTACTTTCATTTATAAGTATTTTTTCAATACTTACAATTATTATTACTCCTTTTTCGGGGAGGGGGGGGGGGTGATCTGGGCGAGGTCATAAATGATAATAATAGGAGACTTGGCGTTGGAATACTAAAACCCGAATAAACTACTACGTCAGAAACGCCAAAGAAAAATATTGGAAATGCATACAGCTGTTTCTGTAGCCTAAAGCGTACCGTCTTCAGTGCAAAAAGGAGCACTGAAGACGGTACGCTTTTAATCCTTTTTGCACTGAAGACGGTACGCTTTAGACTACCGAAACAGCTGTATGCATTTCCAATATTTTTCTTTGGCGTTTCTGTCGTAGTAGTTTATTGAGCTCATAAATGATCATGAATGAACTGAACAACAACAAAACTTTTTAACTTCAGCAGTAACAACAACATAATTTAGTCTTTAAAAACAGATATTATTCTATTAATCAATAAAAATAAATATTGTTGCGGCAAATTACTTTAATGTTCTACTATAAAATTTCTAAATATTTCGTCCCTCGTAGCATACAACCTGATATTTCGTTAGGCTATTTAGCTAATTATCGAAATTTGTCCGAGCAATAACATAAACTTATCACTTAAAGCAGTAATTCAGACCGGTTTTGGATGTGGTAAAAACCATTATAAGAAAATATCGAATGAATAACAACTCACGTTAATAAAATTGTTCTATATAATCGGATTTTGATCGGATCATTTCCTAAAATCCGTCAAATTTTATTAGACATTATGATATATTTTGGATGAATTACCGATGAGATTCATTCTTCCCGATAAGATTCTGATTATCAACCACTCTGTAATTCATTGGTTTCTATGAGAGATCGTTCAATGTCGGATTCCATTTTCAAGTTAGCAATAATAACATGTATAAAATATTACAGGATATTATAGCGGGTATTTTAAAGTAATTTATGTATTTTTAATTAATTCTAGTTTTACATGGAACCTTATAAAATGTATTCTAAATAACATAAACATATGTCGAATTCTAATGTTACTAATTACTAATGTAATTACTAATGTAATAAACTTTTTAATTGATACATGGATTTTCTAAGGGTATTAAAGTACTGACGTAGCTTGAAATACTCTCCAGAGATTATGTTGCCAAAATGCAAGCAAAGGCTAAAAATTAGCAACATTGGGAATTTTTATAAATACAGATAATGTTACATAAATTTATTTATTCCAAAATAAATATAAATTTTTGAATTTTAGCCATTGAAGCATTCATTTGAATAAGACGACCTTCATTGCATCAGATCGTAAAATGTGTTCGTTGGCGTTTCCACGGCAACCATTTCATGGAAAAGAACGATGACTGATGGAAAGCGAAAAAAAAAAAAAAAAAAAAAAAAAAACCTTGAACGGAAAGAGAAACATGAGCTGGTATTTAATGAGGTCACGTGTTTTGGAACTGATATTAAAAATTGCAATTTTTAAAAGACTTCAGTTTTTGAATGCCGCACACTAAACTTCGTATACAGACCTAACATCACAAGACAGCCTTGCAGTTCTAATTTCATCGACTTTGCAAAAAAATTACGTGTTAATTGGAAATTAAATTTTATTCTAATACGCGTATTTCAATTTCTAATTACGATTAATTTATTTTTAATACATCATTCGAAAAATATTTTAAAGTTCTTTTATATTATTCAAAGTTTTCAACAGATTTACACGTTTTGAGGTCTCCTGAATGAGTTTTCTTTTATGGCGCTGTAATATATTCAAATTTCAATATTTCAAATTCTAATTATGATTAAATTATTTTTAATACATCATTCGAAAGATATTTTAAAGTTCTTTTAAATTATCGAAAATTTTCACCAGATTTATACGTTTTGAGGTGTCCTGAATCAATTTTCTTTTATGGCGCTGTAATATTTTCAAATTTCAAAATTTCAATTTCTAATTATGATTAAAAAAATTTTAATACATCATTCGAAAGATATTTTCAAGTTCTTTTATATTATTCAAAGTTTTCAACAGATTTACACGTTTTGAGGTGTCCTGAATTCGTTTTATTTTGTATCTCAGCTACTAATTAAAATAATTTCATAAGTAATACATCATTAGAACGCTTTTTGAATTGGAATCGAACAGTGGAATACAGAAATTAGTACCGCCAGATGGCGCTGTAATATTTTCAAATTTCAATATTTCAATTTCTAATTATGATTAAATTATTTTTAATACATCATTTGAAAGATATTTTAAAGTTCTTTTAAATTAACGAAAGTTTTCACCAGATTTACACGTTTTGAGAAGTCCTGATTACGTTTTCTTTTGCATTTCAGCCAAATGAGTTAGATCGTTCAAAATTGGTATACATAGGTTAATTAAGAAGGCCTGAAAGGGTGGAGAAGAAATAGGCGTGCACCGAGCGCGTATCCCTTAACTTGTGCGTGCGCAGAGCGGACGGGACTGCGCTGCCGGTTCGATCCCAGGTCGCGCTCATCGCCCTAACAGTTCGGAGTTTTCCGTGGTTTCTTCCGAAACTCACGTAAATACGTGCGGTTTTTTTTTTTTTTTTTTTTTTTTTTTCTAAAATATCAGATTTAAATAAAAGTTTCGATTTTATCAGAATGAGAACCGTTTGGAGTTTTCCGTGGTTTCTCACGAAACTCACGTAAATACGGGCTTTTTTTTTTTTTTTTTTTTCTTTCTTTCTGAAATATCAGATTTATATAAAAGTTTCGATTTTATCAGAATAAGATTGATCAATCGCTCAAAAGGTGGCGCTGTGATTGGATTTTTTCTAAATTTTTAATATGGCAGTCGCTTAGTTACAATTTTTAAGCTAAACCCAGTACGCAAATAAGTCATTGGGTTAAAAAAAAAAAAAAAAAAAAAAAAAAAAAAAAGTAAACATATATAAGTAAAAATAACTAACAGGAAAAAGTAATCTTTTTTTCAGCTATTAAAACTCATCACATCTTTTTTTTTTATTAATTAAATTGAGTTTTAAATTTTTATTTGGATAACAATAAAAACTATTTTTGCCGTAGATAACAAGAGACTGATGTGTAATCTTCTCTAATGCAATAGTGGGAGGTTCCGGCTTCGATCCCAGGTCGCGCTCATCGCCCTAACCTTTCGGAGTTTTCCGTGGTTTCTTCCGAAACTCGCTTAATTACAATTTTTAAGCTCAACCCAGTACGCAAATAAGTCATTGGGTTAAAAAAAAAAAAAAAAAAAAGTAAACATATATAAGTAAAAATAACCAGTGGGGACCCGGTCCGAATTTGTACCCGAAGAGAAATGATTTTTTAAATTTTCTTAAGAATAAAATTTTGACTTGACGTATACCTTCACACGTGCGCGCGCAGCGCGCATGGGTCTGCGCTACCGGAGGCAGTGGGGACCCGGTGGGAGTTTTTACCCGATCAGATTTTTTTTTTTTTTTTTTTTCAGGCACGAAGGTTCAGGGAAGGAATACGCACGCGCAGCGCGCACGGGACAGTGCTGCCGAAGGCAGTGGGGGCCCGGTCCGAATTTTTACCCGTTCAGAAATGATTTTTGAAATTTTCTTAAGAATAAAATTTTGACTTGAGAAGGAATATGTGCGCGAAGCGCACGTATACCTCCACACGTGCGCGCGCAGCGCGCATGGGTCTACGCTGCCGGAGGCAGTGGGGACCCGATGGGAGTTTTACCCGATCAGATTTTTTGTTTTTTTTAGGAGCCACGAAGGGTGAGGGAAGGAATACGCGCGCGCAGCGCGTGTATCCCTTAAATCGTGCTCGCGCAGCACGCACGGGACTGCGCTGCCGAAGGCAGTGGGGACATGGGCCGACTTTTTACCCAATCATAAATGATTTTTTTTTTTTTCAATTTGTTTTCTTAAGACTAAAAGTTACTGTTAGTGATTCATTTGAAAATACTGACCCGCTAGCGGGCGAAGCTCGCTAGTGAATGTTTATAAAATGCGTTAAATGCTGAAATTGGATTTTCCTTAGAAATCTTTTTCAATTATATCTGGAATATATAACTGCTCTTTTACCAGATTTCATTTGTCAATACTAATATTTAAAGTATTTTTTATTTCATAAGAAATTATTTTGTAAAATTTAAAGCTTGAGTAGTATTTATAACTTTTGTAATAAGTTATGACTTGACTTTAAAATAGCTTAGCCAATAAATTTTTACATTATTATCTATTAGTATAATGTTATTTTGTGTATTTAAACTTAACAAAATGTTTATTTCAAATACCAAATTATACAAGAATTTCTTATTATTATTATTTTTTATTTTTATTTAATTTTTAGTTTAATATTTATACTATTATTTGCTTTTGACTTCAACGGATTCACCTGTAAAAACTCCTATCATTAGTGAAAGTTTAACTTTGTGATTACGCTTAAACGCCCTTTGTCTAAACACTGAAATATTTTTGTTTTTTCGAAAGAAAACTTGCATATAGGGTCCCAATTTACATTTTAAAACATTGAATGTGTTATGTGTTCTGCAAAAAAGGATTTTAGAAAAACTAAAAATGAGGTTTATGAAACGAAAATATTATTATGAAATTTAACTATGACAATTTAATGATCTTAATGAATTCGCAGTCAATTAGTAATAATATTGAAGCAGTTTCAGCCCTAATTTAAATAAATAAATAATAATAACAATAAAACTGAAAGAGATTTTTTTCTCCCTAAGAACTAGATAAATTCTATACAAACTTAATTTAGCACGACAGAACATTTTTTAGTCTATAACTCCATATAAAGGCATGCGGTAACTGAGTTGCGCCCCTTAACAACAGTTACTATTTTTTTTTTTTTTTTTTTTTTTTTTTTTTTTTTTACAGCTTCAGAGTAAAACCTCTTTTCAGTCATTTTTTCCCGTGAGAAACGCAAAACTACTTCGGTACCAAGTTTAAAATTTCATTGTGATATCCTACACTAAAACTGTTACATTTTTTCTTTCAAACAAGTTATAATAATTTTACATATATATATAAAGTTTACCTGAGAATTAAAAGAAAAAAAAAAAAAACTTTTATTTTATTTTATTTTTATTTATTTATTTATTTATTTTTTTGTATTGGGTTACATGTACAAAAAGAGTAACAATATTATATAAATTAATAAAAAAAAAAAAAAAAAACTTATTTTTTACTTTAAAATAGGAAATCGTGCGCATTAGAAACGGTTACTACATTCATTTCTTACAATTTCTTTTCGGGGTTCCTCTCAATTTTAATTTTACATATTTTTTAACTGGTTGCGAAAGAGAAAAACTTCCTGATATATTCATGGTAAAATACAGCAGGTGATGACGATGGTAAATATCTGTTTGAATATCTGATTTATAACTCACTTAGTCTTTCTTTGAAATCTATTAAAAATTTTTAATGCTATAACTTACTTTTGTTTTGAACAAATGTAATTGAATTTTAAGACACCTGATATGAAACTTTTTTTTTTAAATAAAAAAGTAAAACTACAAACTTGAAAGCAAATTTATCGTTCCTCTTTAAAATGAAGTGGTTTATTTGATTAAATTGCAATTTCAAGAAAGAAATATTTCATTTTGATTTAGTGATATTTTTGTTGAATCTAACTCATTTACATTTGTTTATGTTAAGTTTAAATTGCATACGTTTAAAATGAAATGATGGACTAATTATGTTTAGTTCGTATTAACGGAAATTAAATCGTTAGAAAAACTTAATACATTCTATAAATTATTTTAGCGAAAATAAGAGCTTTGAATCTTGAATGGAGTAAATATCACTAATAATTTGTGTACAGGGACACAAGAAAAAATTCTACAGCATTTCTTTCTATGAGAAATACTTCTGTAAACTATATTTTAATGCCCTTATATTTCTCGAATCATTATGAAATTGTCATTTATTATTCATATTCAAAAAATAAATATATAAACAAATAAACAAAAATAAATAAATAAAACTAAATACAAAAGGAAAAAAAAAATCTACAAAATACAGTGTAATTCACAATAAGGTTAAAAGGGCCAAGCAAAAATATTTCAGGTACATTAAAGGCTAAAACTGCCAATTGTTATAATTTGCATTTTTGTTTTTATTCAGCGTTTTTAACAATTTCTAACAATGTTTAAGAGTAATTACGGCGTAATTAGTCTTACTGCTTTTCTTTCTGTTTATCTGTCCGCATTTAGCGTCCGCAAATGCTTTCAAAATTTCTTATCAAAATAATGAAACCTTAAAAGGTACAGATACATTAAAAGGACATTGACGATTTTTTTTTCATGATTAAATGTATGTATATATATATATATATATAATTATTTATTTATTTATATAGCATTCGATTGAGAATAAATAATGCTCATTAGCAAATAAATAATTCTACAGCATCTGTTCTTTTATTTGATTAATGTAAGGAAAGGACTTTTATTCGTTATCTACATACTTCATTAAAGAGAATGAGAAAAAAATTTATATATCTGACAGACATATTTAATCATGGAATATTTTCAATACAAAAATATCTCCATTCATCAAAATCATACAAAAAATATTTCCATTGTGTAAGGAAATACTACAAGTAAGAGATAAATTTCAACTGATTTCGCACTAACAATATCAATATAAAATATATCAGTGATTTCTTTTTTCGTACATATTTAAATTTCCTAATTTTATTTTTGAATAAACAATTGTTGTAAAAAAGAATTATCGGAAGAAATTGTATATACAAAAATTCTAGAGATACAAGTTATAGAATTACCAGAAACCGGATCGAAAAGTAGAAAGAAAGTTTATAACTAATTTAAATTATTCAGCGTTTATAACTTCATGCATTTCCTTATAACTTTATTAAAATTATTTCTTCTGTATTTGAAACGAGAAACTTTTGTAAAAAGAAAACTATAAGTTTTAATCAAAGAAATAATTTTAGTGGCAGCAAATAACAAGTTCAAAACAATTTGTCAACACTATCCAACAAAAGAAAATAAATAGCTTGTGAATGTTGTTTTAATAAAATGTGTCTTATTTTATTTTTCTTTGTTCTAAACATTAGAATTGTTTTCAGACACTAATGTATTGTGCGAATATAAATGGATTTTTGATATCTAATTGATTCTCGAAAAAAAAAAAAAAATATTATACCTATATGTATATATAAATGTACGAAGTAATAAATAAATGTTTGCTTTTGTAAATGGTGTTTCAATAGATATAATTTCATATAAAAAAAAGTTTTTTTCAACAGTGTTAAAGAAATGTATGGTGATTATTTTAATGAGTTCTATGTAAATTCTTTCAGTCTATCGTGATTATTATTATTATTATTACTATCATTGTCATTATTATTATTATTTATTTATTATTTATTTTATTTTATTTTATATTTATTTATTTATTTTATTTTTATTTTTATTTTTTAAATGGATAACTTTATGTGTATTTAACGTATTGTTGACCGGTCACGAGTTGACACGCTTTATTTAATAGACTAGCGAGTTTCACCCGTTAACGGGTCAGTATTTTTAAATGAATCACTATAATTAATGAATCAATAACAGTAACTTTTATTCGTAAATTTTGGACCCTTTTTTTAAACTTTTTTTTTTTTTTTTTTTAATATAAAAAATCCGAAAAAAATAAATAAATAAATATACCGTAAGAATCGATAGTACATGCTCTTTCTCGTGGTACAGGCGTATTTTGCTAACCGTTTAGATATGATAGCTGTACAAAAAAGCCGCGGAATTTTCTCTCTCTGCTTTTTCTTTTGAGGAACGCGGTTCAGGCGGAAAATTACGGTCGCCTGGTCTTTTGAATCGTTTTTTGATTAGACATAGTTGGACGTTTTATTTAAAATTTCCGCTAATTAGGGTCGTGTTGTTTAGCAAATTAGATAACGAACATCTGCGATAAATTCTCCGTCTGTCGGTAAATGTCCGAAGTCCGTGCGACCATTAGCGCCCGAGCTTTAGATGCTTCAAGCCATTTCACACAGACAGACACACACACACACACGCGCGCGCGCGCGTACAGCACTTCGTTCAGGTGTTCCTTAAAAAAAAAAAAAAAAAAAAAAACATTAATTATAAAAATATTTTGCGCTTTCGTGTTTAATTCATCAAGTGGTGCTATCGGTGTATATATTCTTCAGTGTCAATTACCGCTTTGAATGCTGACGATAGAACTTAAGTGATTTAAACACGAAAAAAAAAAAAAAAAAAAAAAAAAAAAAAGAGCGAAAATCGGAAAGTTAAGAATCCCATTGAGTTAGAAATAAATATGTTTTATTAATTTTAAATGCATGTTCCATATTCAAAGATAACTCACAAGTAAATAAATAAATAATAAAATAAATAAATATAAATATATATATATATATATATATATATATTACGTTTCCGTTTTCATTCTCTTCTTGTTTTAACCCTTTTTAATTTAACCCTCCCCCCCCCCCCCCCCAAAAAAAAAAAAAAAAAAAAAAAAAGCAAATTGTTGTATTTTTTTTAATTGACACATTTCTCTATTAATCTTTATCACGTGAAAAAAAAAATAGTATAAGAAGATAAGTTGTTTTAAGAAGGATACACAGAAATCTGGAAATAAAAATTTTGATTTTCATTTAAGGTACTTACTTTAAATTACAAACGTATCCAACGGACATGGATTTAGTGTTTTGGGCAGAGATCCTAATGGATGAAGTTTGCTACCTGATTTCTCCCGAACCATTTAATATTTTTTTTAATGATTTTTAATGTTATTTTATTTTATTCTATTCTATTTGGGAGGGAACGGATAATTTTTCATTCAAATTTGTTTCACAATATCCTTGCTACTCCTTTAATTTTAAATCTCCAAATATGAAGGGAAACTAGCCTTTTAAAAATCCTTATGTTGACGATTTTTATCTATGATTTAATAGCATTTAGCGCAATTTATGTTTATTATGTGCACTGAAGACAGTACGCTAAATGCTACTGAAACAGCTGTCTCCTATTCAGTTTTTCTCTTGGGCGTTCTGGACGTTCAAGATTTTTTTTTTTTTTTTTTTTTTTTTTTTTTTGAAGAAAATTCAGATTAGTATTAGTTGACTTTTCGGGGACAATATTAACACATTCAGAGCTGCCAACCAAATCCAGCAAATTGTTAGCAACGCCACTTTTCCCACTCCACTTAATTTTTAGAGTAATTATCTTCAAATATATTTACGATGAATGAAGAAAGCAAATACTCTAAAAATGAAGTGTTGTATAAAATAAAGACGTACTAACAGTTTGCCAAATTAGGTTGGAAGCTCTGCACATTGCTTGCAGGTCACGTAAAAGTGTGTGTTTTTCTCGAGAAAAACGAAACTAGGCTTCAGGTGTTTCTCTAACAGAAAAATTTACTTAAACAAAAGAAAACAAAAATTGTATTTATGTTTAACAATTATGGGCTTCCGGTGAACATATTCGTCAAGGACGTATACTGCATGTTAGAAGAAAAAAAACCATACGTATTTATGTTTAACATTTTATGTGCTTCAGGTGTACATATTCGTCAAGCACTTATAGGGCATACAGTTTTCTATGGATAAAACTAAAAGAATTTAATCACATTTATATATAACCATTTTATTAAATAATACAATGTTTAGAGGAACGTCAAAAGGTGGTTCTGACTGTTCAAAGGTGATTCCATGGAAGAAGGTAACATGAACCACACAGAAGGATATTATTTGAACTTTTTTTGCTGCCACTATTACCATACAGAAATATAAATGGCATACTTAATTTACTGTAAATTTTTGTGATTAAATAGCACAGTAATTAAATTGTTAGAAAATACTGGTGGAAGCACATATATCTCTAAGTGTGGCTCATGTTATATTTATAATGGAATTGCTCGGGAAAAAATTGGATATTGTATTAATACAAAATCAATCAGTTATTTCTTTTTAAATAAATATTTAAGTTTTCAAATTTATTTTTAATGCATGAATTTTATGTTTAAAATATTATTTAACAGTAAATATTTAATACGGAATTACTGTGTATTATATTAAATATCCGCGAACAAAATTGAAAAGCAAAAAAAAAAAAAAAAAAAAGAAATTCTTATCTGATATTTAAAATATTGTTATTAAGTATTTGATACATTTTCTTACAATTTCATTAAAATATTTCTAAAGTATCTGAAACGAGAAAACTTTTATCAAAAGAAAAGTTGAGTTTTAATTAAAGAAATAAGTTCCATGACAGTGAATAATAAGTTCAAGGCAATTTGTCAAGACTATCCTAGAAACAAAATAAATAATTTGTAAATGTTTTAATAAAATGCATCTTATTTAGATAACTTCTTTTATGTTTGTTTTTTCTCCATAACCATTAGAATTGTTGTTAGACACTAATGTACGTTTTGTTTTTTAAAAATATAAATGGATTTTTGATATGTATACGATTCTTAAAAAGAAAAAAGAAAAAATGCAAATGTCCAAAGTACTAAATTTAAACTTTTGTTTTGATGTATAAAATGACATTTAAAAATGTTATTTTTCAATGGTATTTAAGAAATAGTCAGGTTTTATTTTATTTTATTTTTTATGAGAAATGAGAAAATGTTTTTATTTAATACGCTAATCGTTGAATTATATACATATATATGTAGTTTACCAAAAGAGGCGGAATGTCAATGGTACTTAATGGAAATAAATTCCTGGTATTTTCCGTTTATTTATTTCTGCATTAAAGCAGTATTTCTGGAGGTAAGTAAGTTTGTTTGATACTCTTTATTATATAACAATATCCATTATGATTTAGGATCCAAAATTAATTTATTAATCAATCTATCATATTTGCCTTCTTTTATTAAAATGGTATGGGATTTTCCGTATCCTTTTGGAGTGATCTTATAAAATCTATCAAATGTTCATAAATGTCGTCTTAGAAATGCTTTCTTTAATATATACAGTGGTTTTAATTTAGCAGTATATCGACACTAAATTTGGTATGTAGACGATTCATAAGATGCGCTCAAGGAAATAAGGAAAGGCTGTTTAGATATATTATTTGATAGTTTTATATCGCATTATTGAAACATTATGCACAAAGAAATAAAAAAAAAAAAAGGAAAAAATAAATAAAGCAGCCTCAAGGAAACTTTTTGCATAGCCATTGGAAAATAAAGATAAAAAAGATTTAGAGAAAGCTAAATAATTTGAATATTTATTAACACTAGAACCGCGGAGCGGGTCAATTTGACCCAAAACGATGTTTAATTTACCAAAACGCGAAAAGTTTTGATAGAAAAAAAAATTCCTTTTATGACTTTTAATAATTTAAGGTGAACAACAATTTATCAAATTTAAAAATTCTTAACTTAAATAATTTTCCTTTTATTAACAGTTATACCTAGAACCGCGGAGCGGGTCAGTTTGACCCATAAGAAATGTAAATGTGTAAACAATGGAAAACAGACGCATTTTCCCGGAAGTAACTGTAAAATACTTCTTTCCCACCCTCGAATTCATTAAATGGACTGCACTAGAAGGGGAGATAGTGAAGGTTTTCAGTCAAGGTCATTATATTTCGTTTGATGCGTGAACTACGTTGGAATGCATTGAAAATTTACAGCGAATAGTTAGAAGACTTTTTGAATCTGTTTTTTTTTTTTTTTTTTTTTTTCTGTAATTAGTACATGCATAAAAAAGATGTTACGACGCCGTAATCTCACTGATCAAGAAGCTTTAGAATATTTAAAACAATTATCTGAAAATGATTCAGAAGGTGATGAAAATGAAGAAAATGTTTCGATTTTGAGTAGTGAGGAGGAATACCTGCCTACTAATGAAGGCAATCAGGATTTGGATGAAGAAAATGAAAGCGAAGATGACTCTGGCAATGCTCTAACAATCGCTATTCCTTCTCATCGCAATGATGATGATTATTTATCCGATAAACAAGAAAAAATCAAACTTTCTAAGAAGGGATACACATACGATTAGAAATTTGAAAAAGAAATCAACAATAACGTTCAAAGTTCGAAATAATGAAGTTGGCAAAGATAAGGACAGTTTGGAATGTCGCTCCATTAGGAATAAACAATAGAGGAAGAAAATCAAAGTGTAATATTTTGAAAGAAGTTGGAGGCCCAACACCCCATGCTAAACGCAATGTTATCGATAACAGTCATTCAAGTGCTTAAAAACTTTTTATAGATGAATGGATATTGCAGCACATAAAGAAGTATACTGAAGAGGAAGCTCGTCGGCATATTCATGAAAAAGAATGGACTATAACATTAGAAGAAATAGATGCTTTTGTTTCAATTTTATATGCACGTGGTATATATTGTGCAAAAGGACTTGAACTGGATAGCTTGTGGTCAAAGGACTGGGGACCACCATTTTTCCAAAATACAATGTCAAGAGACCAATTTCGTGAAATAATGAGATTTTTACGCTTCGACATAAAATAAACAAGATCAAAGCGCCTAGAGACTGACACATTTGCCCTTATTTCGGATATCTGGAATCGTTTCATCGAAAATTGCAAGACTAACTATACACCAGGTCCTAATATAACTGTAGATGAACAGTTATTTCCTAAAAACCTAGGTGTAGGTTTACCCAGTACATGCCAAACAAACCAGATAAGTTTGGAATCAAGTTCTGGTTGGCTGCAGATGTTGACTCAAAATATCTGATAAATGGATTTCCGTATCTTGGAAAAGATAACCAAAGTCCAACCAACGTGTCTCTTTCTGAACATGTAGTGCTACGACTAATAAGTCCATATGAAAACAAAGGTAGAAATGTCACTACAGGCAACTTTTTCACAACACTGAAGCTTGCAGAGACGTTGAAACCCAAAAACACCTGCCTTGTAGGAACTGTAACACGTTCAAGAAGAGAAATACCAGTCTCTGTAAAAATGTCAAAATGGACACTGCATTCGACTACGGTACTAACCCATAAAGACATTAGATTAACTGTTTACCAAGGTAAAAAAGATAAAAATGTTTAGTTGCTAAGTAGTCTCCATCCAACCATGGAAATTTCAGATAACCCCAAAAAACCACCTGATACAATCGCTTTCTACAACGCAACTAAATACGGAGTGGACGTGATTGACCAAATGGCAAGGAAATATACAGTTAAATCTGCTTCACGTAGGTGGCCGGTGCAGGTTTTTTATAATATTCTAGACCTTGCTGCAATCAATGTCTGGGTTTTATACAAAGCTGTAACTGGAAAATCTATTAGTAGAAGGCAATTCATTCAACACTTGATTGAAGAATAGAGAGAAAATTTGGCCTCTTCCGACAAAAAAAGTTGCCAAAAAGAGAGTGTGAAACAACTAATGAAAACGACGGACAACCACAAATTAAGCGTTAACGAGTCCGGTGCCACAGTTCGAAATGTGAAAATAAAACTATAGATATCTGTTCAAAATGTAAAGCACCCATTTGTGAAAAATGTACAAAGGTTATTGCTAAGTTTTTTGCACAATGCATGTAGTAAATTGGATTTTATAATCTATAAAACTAGTAAGTAACTGACAAAATTTTTAATTTTTTAAAATTATGTCTAAACTTATTCAAAAGACATACTCTGTTTTTCTATTGAAATTAGGAAATTTATGTCATATTTTGTTAAAGGGACATGTTATTATACTCAAAGGTAAAAAAATTTAAACAATACAATTTTGTAAAAAAAAAACAAGTTAATTTTTCCTTAATTATGTAAATTATTTAATGCAAAATCTCAGAAATATTGATTATTATTTAAAAAATAAAATGTTTTAGTTATCTAAATTAAGCTCTTTTGAATATTTTATTGATTTACAATCTGGGGTCAAAATGACCCGCTCCGCGGTTCTAGGTATATCGAAAATCTCGCGGTTCTAGTGTTAATTAGTTTTTCATCTCATGTGGACCATTCCAATTGTTATATTCACCATTTCTTCTATGTAAAGTGGTGAAATTTTAAGTATTTTTTTCCCTTGAATGCAGTTAGTGTATAAATCGTACACGAAATTTGATGATAGTCAGCTCATCTTATACTATTAAGTGAGCAATATTTGTATGTATATTTCACTGTTCTCGAAAACGGTAGCTCGGACAGTCACGAGATTTAACACAAAGGTGCCCCCCGAAGGATCATTGCGCACATCGAAGTCAGAATTTCGAATTTCTGTTTAGTTTTCTTTTAATTAATAAAAATATGAAATTAATAAGCTAATAATAGCAAAAAATTAGCCATTTAAATTTAATCCATAATTTAATTGTTGCCAAAAAAAAAAAAAAAAAAAAAAGTTTTTTTTTTTTTTTTTTTTTTTTCCCAACAGAAAAATAAATACATTTATCTAAACATGAACAATACTAACACACTACTGATCGCAGAGCTTCCAAATTTGGCATATAGGTACCTGGGACCCTACAGGTGTGCACCTCATCGAGATTTTTTTGAATTTGAATTTTTTAAATTAATGTTTTTTCGATTTTAAACATTGGCTTTTATGTTTAATTTTTCATGAATTTATTCTTCGATTGTAATCGTCTGCGTATATTAGCAACGGTTATATTATGCAATTTATTTTTTATTTAATACATTTATTTGAGGGCGAATCTTTTTTCTCTTTTTAATTTATTATATTTATTGAAAATAAAATGGTAATGCAGTAGAAAAAATTAAATATATTAAATTTAAAATTTAAAAACGTATGTTATAACAGTTATGTTTATGTATAATTTTTGTAGTATAACAACAATTATTTTTCATTTGTTAATTTAATTTCTTTAATTTTTTTTTCTAATGTATAGTATTTGTCAGGAAATAATGGTAGTATATAGTAGAAAGGATTAAACTGATTGGAATTTATTTGTTTAATTCCTTCTAAAAGGAAATCTACTTTTTTATTTTATTTCATTACATTGGTCGGAATCAAATTGTAATACAGTGCAAATAGCATGAGCAATAAAATACTTAGTTCAAAAACTAAAATATTTAATAGACGCTGAGATACAGTTATCTTTAAAATCGTAGATCTTAAATAATGGCAGACCCACCTATCGTCAATACATACCCATATTGAAATACATAGGAAAGAGATTTCTGCAGGCAGTGGGAACCTGCTCCCGATACAGTGCGGGCAGAGAAAGAGCTGCCGTAGTCAGCGAGTACCCGATGCGAGGTCTAGAGCGATTCCAATGTAATTATTTCAGTTTTTATTTATAATGTGATGTGAAAAATAAATAATGATCCAATTCTTTTGGAGATTCATTTAAATATAGTGGCCGGCGAAGCGGGCTTAGCATGCTAGTTTTGCTTAATTGTAGAATGATTTTTCATAGCGGAAGTTCAATTATAACTACCATGTAATGAAATGTTATGTAAGTTAAAAAAAAAAAAAAAAGCTTTATTTTTTATTTTTTTATTATTCACTTTTTCATTAATTCATTTTGCTAATTTAGTAGTACAATTTGTTTAGAATATTTTATCAAAGTTCAATCGGAGTGTAAACCTAAGAGTGAGAGTCTGAAAATTCTCCACGTTAGGGTTCGTGTCATTCCCAATTATAACTTTATTTAATTTTATTTTATTGAAAACACAATTTTGGTTTTTAGTGGACCTGATTTCTTAAAAACTAATGCTTCGAACTTATTGAAAATTCGCACGTTATTTCAAAATAGGGTTGAATAGTTCTTAGAAAACGTTTATTCTCCCCCCCCCCCCTTTTTTTTTTTTTTTTTTTTTTTTGAGTACATCTAATCTTATAAGGGTAAACATGGGGTAAAACGAACCGAAAAATGTACTGCTTTTGAATATAACTCAACCAAAAATTCAAATTTCTTTTTTTTTTTTTTTTTTTATCTTTTATTAAAGCCCGAGCTCAACTTCTCTCTCTCTCTCTCTCTCTCTATATATATATATATATATATATATATATATATATTAAATTATTTAATTCCTTATTATTATTATTATTATTATTTCAGACAAGGCTACAATGAATCACCCTTTCCACCGCGAGGATATGTTTTATTTATTTACTAATTTGTTTTATGATCTCCGAAACCCACCTCCCAGATGCTGAATTTTCCCCCCTTTTTTCCCCCTTAAAAATTTATAAAATATTGTTTAAATGTCGATCGTTTATATTCTCAAAATTTTGAAATGATTCGAAACCCGTGTCATTCCTCAAAAACAGAAAAAAAAAAAAAAAAAAGATCAACTTATATAGGTTATTTGGGAGAACTTCCCATGTAATAGGTAGTTTTGCTTAGCAATAGATTTATGAAAAAAATTATAATATTTATTTAGCTTAGGAAGAAAAATTATAATTGTATATGCATATAAGGTAATCTGGGGAGCCTAAGATAAGAGGATAAGAGCTTTTTGCTTAATAGAGCCAAAACTGAAAAACACTTTTCATGCTCTGCAATATTTAATTGGTTATGTATGCTTATTTATTTCTTCTCCATTATTTTCATGATTCCCCAAAATGAAAAAATGCATCATGCTCTGCAATATTTAATTGGTTATGTATGCTTATTTATTTCTTCTTCATTATGTACATGTTTCCCAAATTTAATGTTAAATAAAGTCGTGTAATTGTGGCATGTTCCCTATATATACGGGGAAGATGCCACTAGTCATGGGATAAGATCAACGCTACAGAAATAAAGAAACATGAGACAAACATTGGGAATTTACCGGTGAATTAACAATAAGTATGAATAAACAAACAAATCTGCCAACCGATTTTTTTTTTTTTACTTTGCTAAAACTAATAAGAATACAAGTTTGAATGTTAATTTCATAACATTTCATTCAGTGAAAATAATCACCATCACAAACTTCGTCCAATTATTTCTTTCATGATATGAAATGAATCCAATCACACTTTAAACCATTTTTAGCGTAAACGTATCCTTTATAAACACCATAAAAATCATAATCATTATCCTCATCAAAACTGTTATCACTGATATCAATTTCTTCATTTGAGGAACATGAGCTTATACGTTTGTTTTCATTCTATTTTTCTAAAATTTATTTTTATTTCTTTTGTCTTTTCTAAATTTCCTCTGGCCTTTTCCCTCATAGTTTTTCTCCTACCTTGTTAAGTTAAGACAATTATTGTCTGACATGAGGGATATGGCATTTTTCTTCTAGACATCCCGTTTTCTGCGCATGTGGAGACAACAACTGGTGTAGGCCCACATGATCTCTTGGTGGAAACCACTGCTGGTGTCGACATATTTTCACATGCTCCGTTTGTGGAAGCGACAACTGTATTATTGCTTGAACCATCACAGATAGCAAACGCATGATATAGTTTTGTTTATGGGTTATAAGGATAAATTCCTGTAGCAGAAAACCAGAAACTCCATTCCCTACCTTGCTCCAAGTTGTAATTAGAAGAGATCTATATAGTCTTAAAAGTTTATTAATATTATAAAAATTGCAATTATTATAATACTATAATTCTTAATTCCATTTATATTTTACAATATAATATACAGTATATAGAATAAAACATAAAATTTAAACGTCATTTAATTTTTTTTTTGAACCATCTTGTCTCTTCCCCCAAGTATGGGGTGAAGATGTCACACACGCTTATTTTCGTATTGCTGCAAGGTTATGGCCGTTTTTGCTTGCCTTGTATGTACAATAGAAAGCGGACACCTTTATAATGGTAATATCTTATTTAAGATAAAACCCGTGTTTATGAACTTTAAATGCTTACGAGATGAAAAGTAACGGCGATCAAAGGCGATAAATGAAGATAAATTCACAATTCATGTGCGCACTGAGACAAGATTCCTCACACAAGCTTAGCGGAGCAGTAACGCCATATGTTGGTACATAAAAGCACTAGGAAAAAACTTGCGCCTTCCACCGAATTACTTCGTATAAAAAAAGTGATTTTTCATGCACTCTTTCAAAAAGAAATACTTTACGCTCGTTTATGATTTTTTTCATTCACTAAATGATATTTTACCAGCAAAGTTTCCACTAGCCAAATATCTATTATAATTTAAAATTCTTCCACATAAAGGAGATCTAAACTATTTGCTAATAAGAGAGTAAATTTATCTTGTTGTCTTGCACAAATAATAAAAGTCTAAATTTACCTTCATAACGAATTCTAGCAATAATTATTGTTATGACTTATTTAGTTTTAGCATAAATTTTCTAAATAGATATCTTAATGTGGTTTTTGTCAAGTTACCCCTTTATCAACGTTTCTGAGTGTTGAAAATATTCTTAGTTTAAATTCCATACATTTTGAACTTACTAGGTATTCAAATATCACAAAAATCACGCTTTCGAGATCAGAATCAACATTCGAAATATATAAGGATAAGGTTAAACAGATTTGTTGTATTTCAAAATGTATCTAAATTTTACCAGTTACGACTTAATACGTCAAAATATTATAATTTTGATTTTGTTTTTGTTCTCGTTTTCTTTTGAATTTTCTTAATATCTGTAGAATATAATGTCAGCACGGTTAAGATACTTTTAGATTTTTTTGAAAAAAAAAAAAAAAAAATAAAGTAAAATAAAAAAATACACGGTTATAAATTTTTATTTCAATTCTGCTCATATGATTTGAGTAAATCTTCTGCTTCTTTTAACGTTTTTCATTTTCATACATTTGAAATGGTAGATTCAAATTAAAAATTCAAAGAAATATAATTAACAATTATTTACGTACAGTGCAAGGCATCCTAGAAATCATGTGTCAAATGTATAGTGTTTTATGATATTAAAATACATGAGAACATAAAACAATTAATAAATATAATTTCTGCGTAAAATTTTATAAAATTTATACAGTGTATATTAAACATGTCAAATATTAGTAATGACGATATTGATCATAACTTAGAAATTTACATATATATATATATATCTTGTTTTTAAATTTTTAAAACATATATGATCATCATCATCATCATCATCATCATTATCATCATCAATTTCAGCTTTAATCAATCAACTGCAGGATGGAGGCCTCTCCTAAGTGGTTCCAATCTGCTCTGTTTTCTGAAATGTTTCTCATATACTACATATATATATATTGAAAGTATTTTCAAACATTGCATTATATGAAACCAAGTATCATAGGAAAAACTATAAAAAAATGAATGAAGTTGACGAAAAAAAAAAAAGCAACTTGATATTGAAGCATACATATTCATTACTTTTTCAAAGGGCATTGAATGTATGTTGTATGCAAATTAGGTGAACTTTCTGTCATGCTGTATGCAAACCGCTACAAATTTACAGCATGCAATGCCCGAGGTCACCTTAAAAGACTTAAAAAATAATTTTAAACAATATGTGGAAAAACCAAGATAGAAACAAACTTAAGAAGTGGAAAAAACCAAGAAATAAATAAACATATTAAATTTCAAACGCCAATTTCTTCAGAATAATTTTATGAAATGGAAAATACCATGAAAGAAATAAACTTATCAAATATATGTATATATATATATATATATATATAATTTATTGTTTTTACAAAATTTGCATGAAGCTTCTATCAGAGTATTTTCACAAAATGTATCACCTGCGTATTCTTTATTAATTTTATGGTATTTGAAGAAATTGTATAGAAATTTTCATAAAACAAAAAGTTATAAAGAAATCATTAAAAAAAAAAGATTTATGTATAGGCACTTTTAAATTCTGATAATTTTTAAATGCTGATAATAATATTAGTTTTGCTAAAATTTAAAGTCAGATTTTTTTTTTTTTTTTAATGCTCAACAAACTACCAAACTTCGTTAAGAAACATATTGAAAACACAGTTCTTTTTTCATAAAAATAAAAATAAAATCGTATTGCTCAATTTGATAACACATGCGTAATCTATAATACTTCAGTCATGAAATTTGTTTCTTTATCACTTTTACTGCTGTTATTAGTAAGCAGGAAACTTAAAACATAATATATTTTTAATATCAAAACTTTAATCTAACATTGATAAATCCTTTACTTTTTCTTCAAACGCAATATTTTATCTTTATATGTTTTAAAGCTAGAGTTTCCAAGAATTTAAAGCTAATGAAAAACGCGTGGGCTTCGTCTGCCATTCAGTCAGGATGGATTAGAATTGATGCGAGAGATAAAACGATATATTTTTCATCAAACGAATATGTAGGACATTTATGTTGAACAATTTAGTTTATTGCAGTAATTGCTTCCTATCAATTACTGCCAAAACATTACGGTTATTGTTTTCTTTTATGTTTACAATCTGACATGTTGTATGATGAAATGTAAGAAGCAGAGAGATTGTATTTCAACAAATAATAAGTAAATGATGAAAAACACGAGGAAAAAAATACGTATATAAATATATTCTTTATACAGAACAACTTTTTAAGAACTCTTGAATTGTACACTGCACAACTGGATTCCTCGTTCTTAATATAAAAAATGTGCCCAAAGAACCGTACCTCTATGACCATAGTTTTCGAGAAAAATGAGAAAGAAATATAACGTCTTATTTCCTGTAAGGGGAAAAAAAAAAAAAAAAAACTTTATTAAAAATATGAAGAGTGGCATTTGCATTAGTTTAGATAGGAATATGTTCGACGTGTCCACCACTCATATTGAAACAGGGATCATGCGTTGTAGTTTTTGATGTTTTGGGAGTACGTCCGATTGAATACATGAGGGTACAAGTCCTAGGTTGGCATGTTCTCCGTGGAGGAGGTAGGCAAATTATTAAAGCCTGCATTCACTCGGGTTTAAGAGAAAACCACGGAAATCTCTGAACGGTTAGGTGGAAGAGCGTGACTTGAGAGAACGTTTTATGGAAAGGCTGACTTTGTACGAGATATCAACGTAGTGTCCACCAAAGTATACGCTACATGAAGAAGAGCACCTAAGTCACTTTCTGTAATAACTAGGTCTTGTTAATAATAAACATTTTAGGTGGATTGATAGGTGGAAATATTAAGATGCAGGATGTGGTGATCGCGTTGGTCATAAAACTAGAACTCCGCGTCCGTTACAGTAACTTTTCTAGAAAGTTTGGATCGTAAAGCTGCAATTCCATGGACACTTTTTATTTATATACATTGTATGTAATATAGCAGTGCAAAATTTAGATTTTTTTTCTTTTTAAACAATTTTATTAACTTATTCTTTTCTTATGCACTTTTATGTCCACATTTATATTTACAAATATGCTCTTTTCAAAGCTTTAAAATTTAAATGGCAGAGAGTTTACAATTGAATATATATATATATATATATATATATATATATATATATATATCTTTGTGATTGTTCATTTATGTAACGTTTTCATAGTACAATTCCCTGTCTCAACATGATGTAATAATTATGTCTAAAAATTGTCTTTCTGTGATTAAACAAAAGCTTATGAATGCATCTTTCCATATTGCATTGAAATGATGGAATATTAAACAAATTTTTACTTTCTTCTATATGTAATATAGAGAAAGTATTGGATTCGCGAAAATTTTCGACCTCCGTTTTTTGACGGATCTACACGTTTTGGGATGTCCTGAACACGAATTGATAGTTTTTAGAAAAAGTCTGTCTGTGTGTCTGTCTGTCTGTGTGTCTGTCTGTCTGTCTGTCTGTCTGTATCATTTTTTTGTGGACGCTATATCTCACGAACATATGAATGAAATTTAACCAAACTTGGTATTTAGTTGCACCCTGACATGAACTGGTGCCCATTAGATTTGGGGATCAATAGCTCAACAGGTGGCGCTGTAATCGCATTTTATGCAAATTTTTAACATGGCAGCATAGGACAAAATTCCGTATAAATGGGCATAATGAGAGTTATTTTAAACTTGTGATTGTAAAATGAATTTGAATTATTGATGATAGTAGTAGTTAACTAGGAAAAAAAATTGTGCATGGGGGGGCATCGGTTCCCCCCCTGGGGGGGAAGTACCCCCCCGGGAGGGTTAACTTTTGAAGATGGGTATCATTCGAAAGATCTCGTCAATACCTTTAAAACGAATGGTTGAACCATAAATCTGTGATAATTTAAAACAAAGTTATCGATTTTTTTTACTTTTAACAAAAAAAAAACTTAGAAAAATAATCGTATTTTTTTTTTTTTTTTTTTTTTTTTAACGAAATTTTACCAAACTTGGTATTTAGTTGGTCCCCGACATAAACTGTTGCTGATTATATTTGGGGATCAATAGCTCAACAGGTGGCGCTGTGATAGCATTTTATCTAAATTTTTAACATGGCAGCATAGGACAAAAATTCGTATAAATGTGCATAATAAGAGTTATTTTACACTTGTGTTTGTAAAATTAATATGAATTATTGATAATAGTAGTACATAACTAGGAAAAAAATTTTGTGCATGGGGGGGGCATCGCTCCCCCCCTGGGGAGGGAAGTACCCCCCCCCCCCCCGGTGGGGGTAAATTTTGAAGATGGGTATCATTCGAAAGGTCTCGTCAATACCTTTAAAACGAATGGTTGAACTATAAATCTGTGATAATTTAAAACAAAGTTATCGATTTTTTTTTACTTTTAACCAAAAAAAAAAAAAACTTAGAAAAAAATTCTATTTTTTTTTTTTTTTTTTTTTTTTTTAAATATTGTTAGTGATTGAATATGTATTAATTTTCACACACACAAAAAAAAAAAAAAAAAAAAAAAAAAATCTTTTTTTTTTTTTTAATATTGTTACTGATTGAATATGTATAGGAAAATATAGAAGAAAGTCTTGTGATGGCCACAACATACTAGTTTTGTGAATGTTTACATTCTCTAGTGATTTGTTAAGGCAGTTGAATTAATTTTGAAATGATTTTTTTTTTTTTTTTTTTTTTTTTTTTGAACGTCATCTGTATCTCTTGCCATGTTTGATTAAGAATTGATTTGAGGTCGATTAGCCAGTTTGAAGTATTTCTTACCGAAAAAGAAAAGTTCGTTAATGTGAAGAAATGTTCAGCATTACAAAGAAGTTATATATATTTATATATATATATATATATATTAATTTGCAATTGATTCTTAACATTAAATATAAATGTTTATCATTTTTTATTATTATTTCTATTTAAAATGGTTTTCATTCTGATTGATGATAATGTTAATATAAGAAGGTTAGGTTGTAATTTCATATTCCTGTCTTTTGTGCACTGTTAAAAATTTCAATAGAAAACTCTGTGTAATGTATTATCTTAAGTCTTACGTCAAATTACAGAGAAAAATAAACAGAGATGTTAAAAAAAAATTTTATGCATCCACTTTAATAACTAATATTAGATAAATTAATTATTCTTCAGAATATATTTCGGACTTGGAATGTTTTTTATAAAGTAGAAACAGTCATTTTTAATTTGAATAAAAAAATAATAATAATAATAAGATTAGGTAAAAATACAGAATAAAGTTTGAGAATCTCGATTATTCACTTTTAACTAGGAATTACTGTAAATTAACAGAGACTCTGGATATATATTTACACTAAATTCACAGAAATTTTTAACAGTGTGTGCTTTTTTAACGTATTTTCTAAACAATATATAGTAGTATACAGTTTTGGATATATAGTTTTTTAATTGATGAAGTAAAACAGAATAAATTAATTATTGAAAAATAATTCTTATATTATCTATTATATACCGGGTGATCCAAAAGTCACAGAAAAAAAAAAAAATACTGACTGTAGTTCTATGCGGTTTCCACTGGAATGTACAGCAAAGCATGGAATTTTTATTTTTATTTTTATTTTTATTATTTTTATTTTTATGTATGTAAGAAAAAATATTTGCTACATTTTTCTCCAACATATCGCGCTTTATTTCCAGTATCCTCCTCATATTTGAAACATTCGTCTAATGAAATGGCGTCATATGTCAGAAACTGAAGCTATTTTATGAAAAATTCTAATGTGCAACATCTGACGATCTTTTTAATGAATGACGGCTGTAACATTGAGCATTTACAATCCTAATTACGTTGTTGAATGTATTACTCCACTGAAAAAAAAAAATAAATAAATAAAAATAAATAAATAAAATAAAATATAGCGCTACCTTATGAAGGAGATTTAAACTAATTTTCTAATAAATATTTTGTTATCTAAAAAAATCCTGTTTCCTAAAAAAATCCATAATATTGCAGTCAATACTTTTTGAATAATACTTTGTTCATTTTTCCTGAGACTTTTGTATCACCCTGTATCTATATATATATTTATACAAGCAATGTAAAACAATCGCTCTGTGCAAATAGACGAAAACAGAAAAGTTATTAACACCTATAAATTTAAAACAAAAATTAATTATATTAATTTATAAATTTGTCAAAAAAAAAAAAAAAAAAAAAAAAAAAAAAAAAAATCATATTTTGATGTACAGAGTGGTTATAATTAAACTTCTCCTATAAACAGCATCCTACAGCGCTAAAGGGTGAACGGAATGCAATAAAATTTGGTATATAGGCTATACAGGAGATGCGCTCACGGAATTTCGAAAAAAAAAAAAAAAAGTTCAAAATCTCCACTAGAGAGTGCAACGGAAAAACATTAAATTTATAACGACTAAAACAGAATGCAGAAACAATATTAGCATTTATTGACTAGTTTCTAATCATCTTGTCATTGAACCACATTAAGTAAAGGAAAGGAAAAAAATAACAGTACGCTGTTTGAGTAAAAAAAAAAAAAAAAAAAAAAAGTTCAGTTTGTAGAAACAAGAACAGATTATGACGAAATTATACAAGAGGAGTAATTATTAATCGTGTCCAGGACGATGTAGGGAAAAGTGCTCCGTGTAACCACCCTCATTCACCTGCAAAATTTCATGTAGATGAACAGTGTGTTCAACGGCAGATCGTAACTGATCAGTTGTGATGCTTCGCACATGAAGCTTTATGGAGTTCTATGCAACACCTCCACTACACTTTTTAATTACCCCCATAAACAGAAGTCCCATGGATTTAGATCCGGTGAACGTGGTGGCCATAGATTACGAAAAGAGCGACTTTTTTTTTTTTTTTTTTTTTTTTTTTTTAGCACGGATGTCTCACACGTGGCATGAAAGCTAATACAACATTATATTAAAAATATTTACTTAATGATAATTATGGACATTTTTTTTTTTTTTTTTTTTTTTTTTTTTTACATTTTGATGCTGAAGTAGATCGGACATTTTTCGACAATGACTCAACTTAAAGCAAAGTAGCGCATCAAAAATATAACAAAATTATAAAATATTGAAAAAAGAAAGAAAAGAAAAGATAAAAATAAATACAAACAAAAATCGCATAAATTATGTATTTTGGTCTAAAATGGAGACAAAAATTCAAAAGTCGCCAAGAGGAGCTATATTAAGGCTGTACCATGATCAGGTTTACATATTAATTAATTTAGTTATTTATTTTTCTATATACTAACTACTATTAACTAATCATAAAGTATATATAACAAAAAAAAAGAAAAGAAAAGAAAAGTCTCCTGCGATAGACGTAGCCGATCATTGCATATTGTAATATTAAATTTTGATTGAAATTGCTGTCATTTTATACTTGATCCGGATAAATGAAATAAATATAGGAAATAACGAGAAAGCAAATATTATGTACACCACGTATAGTGCTGTTCATATATAACTGGGATTCAAATATAAAACTGCTACTTCAAAATTTTTCGATACTGTCCGTATTGAAACTGTTATACATGATAAGTACCCAAATGGAAGCCTATTGGTAAGCTGCTGTCTCAGACAATAAGGGCAGGCACCCGAAATTCAGTGGATGGCCAAAGGAAACAGGGACCTGAAGCGAGCTTTAGAACTATTTGAGTATTTATTTATTTATTTATTTCCATAAAGCTATATAGAACAGAGTTCAATTTAAATATAGTGACCAGCGAAGCGGGCAAAGCCTGCTAGTATATTAGTATAGTTAAAATACATAGTAAAAAAAAAAAAAAATCAAGCCAGATTACAAGCAACAGTGATTCCAGACAAAGCCCGTAAAAAAATCCTTTGGACCACGAATGATGTAATTATACATTATGGCAAACATACAACTTTGAATTAAATTCTTTGAATTGAATTAGAAAAATAATAGATGTTTTACGTCAGTTGTTATTTGTATGAATGTATAAATAACCTCTCTCAACAAATAAAACTACAATTTTATTTTCAGTTTTACATACAAAATGATTTTTACATGTCGTCACTGAAAAGCTAACACTTTATATTTGAAGGGATTTGACTGTAAAAATACAGTTTAATGGTAGTTTTTAGCAAATTACGTAGATTAACGGCTTTTATCCGTTACAAAATGCCAGCAATCTAAAATTATACTTTTATGATATCAATTTATGGGTGGTGACCATATTTAGTTAGCAAGAGGGTCATTTTCCGTAAAATTATATGGTTTAATCCCGTAATTTTATATTTTTATTTATTTATTTATTTGAAAACAAAACATAACATAAAAAAATAAAAAAAAAAAAAAAAAAAAAAAAAATAGAGTGTTATAAATTGTTTTGGGAAAAGCTGACATGTATAAAAATAAATAAATAATATAAACGCATATTCTAACAGACCAAATTAAGATTTTTTTTCCCTAAAAAATGTAAAAGAGAAAATAATAAGTAATGTTTTAAATAATATTTTTAAAAATATTTCAGATTTGCTACATGAAGAAGATTCTGAAACATTACATTTGTATATTTAAAGTTAACATCACAGATTTTATGTAATTTTCGTAATTTTCAAGAAAATAAAATAATATTCTCTTTCATTTACGAAAGGAAAAAAATAAATATTATTATTATAGTTTTTAAAAATTACAGAACAGGTTTTTATAGAAATGTGAACTAAAAAGCACAAAATATCTATCTTAGTATTAAAATTCAGGGTAAGAGAAAATCGTGTGAGTGACACACCATAATATTTACGTACATTAAAATATTTAATTAAAATAACTTAGCATTAAGCAAAAACCATTTTTAAAAAATCTCCCCTGACGGGGATCGAACGCTAGACCTTTAGGTTCGTAGCGCGGAGATTTACCTCAACGCCACGGCGTTCACGTACGGAAAGTTATTTTTTTACAATATAGATATTTTGTTTGCTCCCAGAGCGGTTAAAAACATACAATTATACAAACATTCATACAAACATACATACAGATGAAGCGAATAAAATCGTGTTATAAAAAGTTAATGTATTCGTAATTTTGGACAATAATTTCTTTACTTATATTTACATTTTTCATCAATAATATGTTGTTTATGAGTATATAAACGATTGATTTTTACTTTCCGCACACTATAGTGAGGAAAGTATTGTAATCATGTCAAAAATCCGAATTTGAGATTTTGATGTTTGTATACGTTTCGAGGTCCCCTGAGTCCGTTTTCTCTATTTTTACGATGATGTATGTATGTGTGTGTGTGTGTATGTATGTGTGTATGTATGTGTGTATGTGTGTGAGTGAACACGCTAGCGTCTAATCGCTTTGCTCGAATGAGCTGTAAGTTGATATGCATGTTGCAAGTCACCGTAGCGTGAACCCTATTGATTTTGATGAATCTAGCACATCGTTTTTCAACAGGGACACAAAGAAAAATTCTTTATCATTATGGCCTATGCGACCAAAATCTTATAAGTGCGATAGAGTCTTAACGACTTATTCAATTGAGCAAAAAAATTATACACATATTATAGGTCACAGATACTCAATCTGTATAGATTTTGGAGAATCTAGCACTTATAGTTTCTTTTTACAGGGACAGAAAGAAAAATTCTTTACCATTATGGCCTATGGGGCCAAATTTTTAAAAGTGTGATAGCGTCTAAACGACTTAATAATCTGAGCAAAAAAGTTTTACACATGTTACAGAACACAGTTGCACCAACTGAATAGATTTTGGTGAATGTAGTACTTACAGTTTTTTTTTACAGGGACTCAAAGAAAAATTCTTTATCATTATGGCCTAAGGGACCAAATTTTTAAAAGTGCGATAGCATCTAAACGCCTTTTTCAACTGAGCTGAAAATTTAAAAGAATATTATAAATCACAGTTGCACTAATTATAAGCATTTTGGTGAATCTTGCATTTATAGGTTTTTACAGGGACACAAAGAAATATTATTTGTCATTATGATCTATGGGCTCAAAGTTCAATAGCGTTAAATAAAACATCGTGTAATATATGGCGAAAAATACTCAAACACTCTATTATGGTTTTCTCTCTTTTGTTTGTTTAACAACTCCTCTTTGTTCACTTTATCTACAAAACTGCTAATTACTCAAAGTTCAGAAAGTCGAGTGAGTCACTCCAGATTTTTTTTTTTTTCTTTCTTTTATATTCAATATACGAAAATATTTTAGTCATGAAAATATTCCACTTCCGATTTTTGATTGTTTTGAGAGGTTCAGAACATGATTTGACTATTTTTTGAAAGATTCTTCCTGCGTGTGTGTTCATAGAAATTTATATATAGTTGCACATTGACATAAATTAGTGTTTCTTAAATTTTAGTACGAATCGCTCAAAAGGTTTTGTTGCTATAATGAGATTTCTCTGATCTGAGGAAAAGCCATACTTCAGGTTCTATTATGTATAATAAAACAAAACTTGTTATGCGAGAAGATAGTTATAAAATATTATGTTGATTCAATTTGAGTGCATATCGGCTGATAGATGGCTCTTTTATACTATACATTTCCGTAAAGTGAAAGACTGTATTCCAGATTCTACTGTATACAGTCGCACAAAACTTGGTACATGAGAAGGCTTTTATAAAACACTATGTTCACTCATTTTGGGTACACATCGGCCAACATGTGGTGCTGCTCTATTGCAATTTATCCTAGAGGAGGTTAAATCTAACTTCCTATATCTTATAAATGAACGATTATGGAAACACCTGCTAACTTAATTTGGTTATATATCAGCCGACAAGTGGCGATGTTATTAATCAGCTTCTGGAATTTTCTACGTGGCTTCATCTCAGTATCTGTTGATTAAAATTGAACCCCCTATGTAAAATCTTCATTATGAGAAGCATCTATAACGAACCTTTTCTGCATAGTAAACACTAAACTGCGATGGTATGAAGATTGACATAGAATAAAGTTTTGTGATGACTACAAAATGCTAGTTTAATAAGAAATCTGTTTTATATCTTATTGCACTTAAAATAACAATAAAAACAGTCCCAAGACAATTCACTCAGTAAGTTTCCCCATGTAAAATATATCGTCTTGGTCGCCGTAATTTTGAATAACAGCCTAAATTTCACGAGGACAAGTTCTTCCGGCTTATTTGACAAAAAAATGTGTTTTATTATTTGTTTTTACATTACTTTTAGCAGAATCAATGGTGAAATATGACAGCGCTTTGTTGTCAATATATCTAACAGATTAGATGATACAGTGTAAATATATATATATATATATATATATATATATATATAAGCTTTAAATTCAAAAACTCCATTTCTCTGTCTTTTAGGGTTTATTTCACGACATAATTTTACTTAAAACTGTATCTTTAAGAATACAAATAAAAAGAGTTATAAATAATCTTTTTTCAGCATGAAAACATAAAGTTGTATAAAATTTTGTAAACTAAATCCAAGTTAAAGCAGAATGGCAAACTTTAATTAATATTACAATTTTAATAATGTTAGATTTAAGATAATTATTAATATTTAATATTAGAATTAGTTTAATTATTTTACTTTTATATTAGAATTAATTCCATTAAAAAAATAAATAAGTAATAATAATAATACGTTTTGTTTATCCCATTAGCACCCAGTGTCCTTATTTGAGGACAGCTAATAAAATGGATCGTATATTTTTTGTGGTTTCTTGGAATGATTTCTGCTTTTTGTGACAGTGTATAGTGTCACTCTAAATCATCTCTGAAAGTTTTATGTTCCTACTATTAATTATTATTTCATAATTTGGATAGTCATTTTATGATTTTTCATTCGTAGCACATATATTTGCTTTTTGCGCAATTATACTAACATAATCATGTTGAATAATAATATGTATTATAATACTTTACTTTCGAGATCTTTGTCAACATATAATAAGAAATTAATCTGTCATCTCAAAGTTTTTCTGTCTCGAAGTTTTCTCGCTAGAACGCTAAACGTCAATAAATGAGGATAGGCTGTAAATTTAAAACTATCAGAAGAATTGTTTAAGTTAATATATTTTACTGGCTGTTGTCTATATTAATTTAGAAGTTAAATAATCAACTAATAATATTTTGTAAAAATAATTCGAGCGTTAACGGGTTAATTAATATTAGAATTTTAATAATATTAGAATTAAGATAATTATTAATATTTAATATTGGAATTTGTTTAATTATGTCGCTTTTATATTAGAATTAATTCCATAAAAAAAAAGAATAATAATAATAATACGTTTTGTTTAATTTAAGACGACTGATTTTAATTAATAATATATAAACAGCTGTCTTATGTTATTACTGCAGATGATTAGATTTTCTTAATTTACAATACTATGTGTTTTAAACCTGTATAGTTTTTTATCAAATATGAATTGTTGTTCCATGATAATATATTACAGTTGGAGGTGTATCTTTACATGTTAGTCTAAGACCTGTGTTGAGTGTCTTTCATGGGGGCGGGTTTTATTAAATGTCTTAGCTCGCAGTTACCCGAGTTTCGAAGAGTACCCGGAAAAATTCAAATAACTCACTTTGAATTCATGACCTAGTTCGAACCCGAAACTTTCCGTCGGTTTCAAGTACAGAAGCTCTAGGCCTCTGGTGAGGTCACATTAGGAAAAAAATGTGCAACATGACAAAATTAAGAAGATGGTCTCTATTTATGAATACGATTAGAGAGTTTTGATATTATTGAAAAAGAGAAATGTAATTATGTTAATTACGTGAACAGTACGGACGACAACTAGAACAACGACTATCTTAAATTTAAAATAATATCTCATATAGAGACATGTTATCCCACGTGTATTTTGTATAAAGCCACAATTTATAAAAGAAACCACTTTAAGACACGTATAAAAATTTAATTAAAAACATTAAAAGGTACACGTTGCGTCAAGGCTTTTCACCCTGCGCTTCAGGGCATCATCAGGACATAGCCATTTTTTAACTGTAACCGAATAACTGTAACCGAAATAACTGTAACCGAAAATTAGTCTTTTGTTGCTGTACTTGTTTGTTAAAAAATGGCTATGTCCTGATGATGCCCTGAAGCTCAGGGTGAAAGGCCTTGACGCAATGTGTACCTTTTAATGTTTTTAATTAATTTTTTATACGTGTCTTAAAGTGGTTTCTTTTATAAATATTAACTATCTTAAATTGTTAATTCAAATGATTTAATTTCCTTATTTTACAGTACTATATGATTCAAATCTGTTTTATATATATTCATATATATAAAACAAATATGAATTGTTGTTATGTAATAATGTATCACATTAGTAGGTGTATCATAGTGGTGTAGTTTACGGATTAAGGTTAATTAATAACATAAGTGTCTAAGACCTGGTTAAGATCGGTCTAAATTATAAGTGTCCTTAGTACGGTGTGGGGCGTTCTGGAAGACCTTAGCCCATATTCACACAAGCTTCAGAGAAAAACATGGAAAAATTCGAAAGACTCACATAATGAGCATGATCTGCGTTTGAACAAGGTGTTCTCTTCGGTTTCAAGTTCTCGGCCATTAATGAGGTTACATTAGGAGAAAATGCCTAAAATAATAAAACTGGCTTTATTATTTCTGTTTCCTAATAGATTTAAGAAGTTTTTTATATTTATTCAAGGAATAAGAGTAATTGTAAGAACATTATGAAGAATAATTACGTCAACAACGTAGGTATCATACAAAGTGACAATCTACTAAATGCAATATTTTAATACTCACATATAAAAATATGCGTATGGGATAATTCATAAATATGTATATAATCCATTTTAAATCTAAGTAAAATAATTTATCGCGGTTGGTATTTATCAACAAGGTTAAAATTTGCAACAAAAAAAATTCATAATGGTAGCATTCGATCTTCATAACCATCATCATTTGCTTTTATTAATTCTTAATGAAACTTTTCTGAAGTAATCAACTCTGACAGAAAACTGACTGAAAAGGTTAAATACAAGACTGTTGTCTACCTGCAGAATTCTGGAGAAGCATTATGATCTTTTCATATTATCAACAAAGCACGCCTTAGGTGGTTGAAATAAAAAAAGGAAAAAATCTGCTGGCTGATATATGGTAAACACCCGCATATAATAAATTTTCTTTAGTTTACAAGGTCGAGCCGAGATATGTGCGTACCTTGTATTAAAACATAAATGACAATGAAAAAATAAGTTAAAAGTAAATAAATGGTATACTTTTGTGTTCTAATGCTTATAATTAAAGGAAGTGCTATTTCCAGTAAAATATAAACATAATCTGATATCTTGTTTTAAAAGTTTCGTGTTGTAATTTTACCTATAAAAACCATATAAACGAAAAACTGTTTAAAGCACTTGTTTTTAAGTTAACCAATTAAGCACCAAAACTAGAAATAATGCCTTTTTCTTAAATACAAACAGTAACACTCATTATTTTGATCATATATAACAATGATTTAAAATAAAATTATGAAAATTGGTCTTATCTTACTAAAAATAGAGTGTTTTATTTTGTATAACTTCAGTGGAATAAAAGTTTAAAACGAATATACGTAAATGTTTACGGAAAATTTTTTGAGGGAACATAAAACAGCAAAAACTATAGATGGCTTCAAAAGTAATTATTTTATTATGATTTTTTTTTTACATGTTATGTAAAGTCATTCAAAAAGTAATATTTTCAAAAGTTTTTGTTTGAAAAGTGCTTCAAGTTTGAAGTTCCTTTTTAATTCTTTTTTTTTTTTTTTTTTTTTTTTTTTTTGTAAAAAAATAAACATCTATCGTTTTCTTACTTAAAAACTATACTTAATATAAAATATATTTTTTAGTTAACCGTTAAACGCAATTATTTCTGGTGTTGCGTGAACGCAACACCAGCGGGTAATCGGTTAATTAGAGATTTTCGTTACAATTAATTGTTAGCCATTAAACTTGTTGCCTAAGCTGAATATTCTACCGTCCATTATGTTATTATATGTCGTTACAGTTAATGGTTGTATATTAAATCTTCCTGATTTAGTTTAATATTCTAATGTAATATTGGATTTCATATTTATCAGCGTAACATTTTAGTGTTTCATAGTATCAATGCAAATAAACACATAATCTGATTGTACATGATGAGTATAACATATTGTTATTATTTATTGAACATACATATAATTGTTTTTGTGTAAACTCTGAAAGTTCCATTTCTATGAAATGTGCATTTTATAATTATATAATTAGTTTCTATAGGTACTAACATTAAAAAGAAACTTTTGAATAGAAGATGATTTTTTCTTTTATTACTACATAAATATCCATAGTAAAAATAATGCTTATTATGAAGAAATCTACGATTAAATGAAATTAACTATGGGTTTTTCGTTGAACATTTCTTGTGGTAACGTTTCGGGTTCTATTCAGCTGATTTATTAAAGTATCTTATAATTGTAGATTTAGTGGGATTCTTAGATTTATTAGATAATAGTCTATAACTGGTAGTAAGGGATGAGATAATATGTGATACAAGTTCATCTTGAATTTAGTTAGTATTCCATTATCTAAATAAAAAAGATTATGTATATTTTACCAATCTTTTTTACTAAGCTAACGTTTAAAATATGCACCTTCTATTTAAATGACCAACTTATGGAATCATCTTATAGTTAGTAAATGAATACAAAACTACAGAAAATAGTTATGAAATCCTATAACACTTTCTCTCATTTTTATGAAACAAATACGAGAAACTGCATAGTCTACATTTTCATAAAACATTTCTCTAAACAAACTAAATTGTCAAATTCCTGTAGTATCATATTCACTGTCGCATTTAACGAAATTCACAGAACATAAAATCCCTATCTAACATATTTGCAAAAGTAACCTAAGAATAAGTATCTACTAATTATCAGATCGAAACTTATCATGTTACCAACTTACTTTACAAATCAGTTGGGACATATAGTTAACTTTTATAGTTATAGTTCACTTTTATTGAAAAGCTTTTAATTGATGATAAATGGTTAATCAAGGCAGATAGAGTAGTTTAAAGTTTAATGCATTTTCATAGTTTCAAAATTAATATTTCAAGACATGATGAAGAGTGATATATATATATATATATATATATATATATATATACAAATTTCTTACGTTTGTTTTTATATTTCTTTTCCTGTTTTCAAATAATATTGTCTGAGACATATATTTAAACATAGGCGATAAAATAAAATTTACATTGAAAATACGGGAAAAAATATTAAGTATTAATGAATTAAATATTTTTACGAAAATGCAGACATTTTTGCGTGTACATAGTAAATCTTAAATAACCAAACATTTTTTAGTCAATGAGTGCACTTTATTTAATTAAAATTTACGAAAGACTCCAGTGAAAAAATGTCACAAACGCCAAGTAAACATCGTTATATATTCTTTAACCACATTTCTTGCGACCATGGAAGACTCTGCGCAAGTGCGGATTGAACGAGTCCAGTGTTAAAATAGGGGTGACTGAGAGAAAACAAGCGATAAGGGAACACCGAATAACTGGATGTTTGCCAAATAACTATCTCTCGGCCAATTTTGCATCCCTCCAAACTGTTGGACTCGACCTCACTGCTAGTCGTAGCAAACGTGGTCGCACTATACACACAGCATCGCTAGAACACCCCTCTATTAGGAACGATCACTTCCAGTTTAACATGCAGTCTCCTGACAAAACGTTTAACTGGCAGTTTGATCACGATGTTAAACTCTTTGGTAGTACAGCTTCTGTTTGTATAGTATCGGCGATAATTTGGCGATTTTTGGAGATTATTCTACGCAATATACCAACGGTTCATTCTGAAAAAAATCTGTAAATTTGTCTTTTATTGAATATAGAGCTTTGAAATTTTGACATCTTTAAAATACTAAAGTTTGAGACTAAAATATTATTTATTTTGATCGTCGCAATTATTCGCCAAATTCATTGCCAAATCACCAAGTTTCTAATTATGTTAGATCTCTTCAGAAGTCAACTACCATTGTTATTTTGCATGTGGCTGTAAAATAATCTTTCCGCCAACAACAATTAAAATTCAGTAAACGTGTTTAATCCTTTGTAACACTGTTCCATATTTTAAATATTAAAGGAATTTTTTCCCTTTAAATATCTCCTGGGTGTATTTTTCTTATAATTTCTTCTGTATGTTAGTTAACAATTCAAAAAATAAAATTAATTAAAATTAATAAATAAATGAATTGTTATGAATTTCTATGTATTTATATTGATAGTTTCAATATTTACCGTGTATCAGAAATTTTGCAATTATGAAAAGAAAATATTTTACAGCTTGAATTAAAAAAGGATTAAAGATAGAATTTAAACTTCTGTTGAGTAAAAAATAAATATATTGACATTTGTTCTTTAAAATGACAAGTCATTGAAACGTTAACCCTGCAGATGAACATAGATAATGCAGAATAATACTAGAATTTGTAAATATTATTTGACAAGACAACTGTTGAAAATGTAAACAAATGAACTAATACATTATAAGTTTTGAGGAATTAAAAAAAAAAAAAATACTATAGAATAATAATAATAAAACGCTGTACCTTTTAACCAATTCGTAATACAGAAAAAATTAAAAGCTTTTATGATGGTTATCTGTCGGTAATGGGATATTTGGAACTCCAGAATGCTAGAAATGGGTTTAGAAATTATGTATACATAATTTTGTTTAATAAAAGGCTTCTTTAAAATAGCCAAAATTATTTATTTTTGAAGTTGAATTTAATTTTCGTAATAAGCTATTCCTATTGGAATATTTTAAATGTAGCCAAATGTCGAAGTATATAGGGTGATTCGTAACTTTAGTTATAAATTTGGATAGAAGATCCTAATCACACAGAAAGGCATGATCAGAAATGAATATTCACGAGAAATGAGAATACGCTGTCAACAGAATGTTTTTCTTTTCGTACAGTAAACCCCGTTCTTTTGGCGTTTCTGTAAGAACTTACATTATTTAACAAAATTATTTTACGAATTCGTGTTTAAATGTTTTGAATTTTCTCCTCAACAATCAATGAGGTAAATGCAACTGGTAAATATATTTGTCAGTAAAATTTAAGTAAAAATAAGCAAAATAGTTCTGTAAAATAATATATTGTTTTAGAGTAACGCCTAAAGAGGGTGATTACTGTTTAAAATAGAAAACTATCACAATACATTGTGTTAACAGGTCACATAAACTGTAATTTCTCATCACGTATTTTAATGTGATTATAATTAGTTGAGCTACGGATCACCCTGTGTAGTTTCTTCTCTTGTAGGTCAATTTGTACGGAGATAGCTTTAATTTCTTAGCTGTCTATTTTTTAAGGAATTTTGTAGTCTCAGCAAACATAACTAATTCTCAACGAATTTAGTCTCCCTTTAGTTGTGTTAATCTAAATTTGAAAGCTTTAGTAGTTTATATTTGTTATCTCATTTTCTTTTAAGAAAAAAAAATAAATCCACTTTTCTAATAATATTTATGTTTCTAAATGGAATATGAATTTATAATGAGTATTATATTTGATATTTGAAAAAAAAAGAGCTATTTCATATAAAATATGCAAAAACTTTAGAAAGAATACTCATTTGTAAAATAATAGCGCAATAACTTTTAATAGAATTGTATTAAAAAAGTAGTATTTAATATTATATAAATCAATTTCATTTTTCCTAATTCCATATTAATATCAGGATTCTCAGCAGTTACTATTTTGAATATCACTTTTTATATAAAGCAATCTTTGTATTATTCTTTCGAACACATATACAACAAACGATTAATGAAGATTACTATTAAAAAAATAATAATTGGTATTCAGAATATTTACTTCTGAGAACCTTGTACTATACATATCATAAGAAATAGATTAAGTATTACTACAATGATTTAAGAAGCGTGATTTAATAAGGATTTATATACTATTAAAAGTTTTAATCACATTTGTGATATTATATACAAAATTCATCCATACTTTGTTACAAATTAAATGAAACGAATTATTTTCTGAAACAGAAATCTTTAAGGATATAATTATTGCTTGAATGAAACAATTAATAATACTTTCAATCAAACCACTTTAAAGTTAATCATTGATTGTTTTAAGGAAAACAATTTATGACTTCCGTAATCAATTAAAGATCATATTTCATACTAATAATAAGTGTTTTCACACTTTAGCCAGCCATTTATGTAATTAATATTTTTGAATGATTCAACATTAAGCCTCCAATGGTAAACATTTCCAGAATTTTAATAAATCTTCCTGATTAATTTGTTTTCCTGAGTTAAGAAAATGTCATGAAAAATCAATATTTTCTATTTCATTTCCATTACAAAAGCAGAAAATAAATTATTTTATTTCCAGGTTGTATATCTATTACTTCAAAAGTCTTTTTAATTAATTGTTATTTACTAAATGGAATAACAGTTTTATTACGAGAAACGAAATTCGAGAAATTGATTGCACTTATTAAGAGCTGGGCAATTAACAAAATTATAAGACTACATTATTTTATAATTATAAGAAAAGGTGATAGTAAGAATGGGAAAAAAAAATCAAACATATAAGTTTAAACTGGTTTTCTAAAGCGCTCCTGGCATAAGTAGGTGAAAATAGAGATTATCAAACGACCTATTCCTTTAACAGTCGAACTATACGCAGTATAAGTGCGACGTTAAACCCAAACAACCAACCAACATATTAGAGTGGAGTTTTATAAATTGTAAAATATGTTAGTTTTCAGTAATATAAAATTATAATCGTTTAAATTTAATCCATGAAAACCGCATTTTTCCTCCTAAATATATTTTGAAGACTAATTAACTCTTTAATGTGCGCATTTTCTCTAGAAACTTCAAAAATTTTTAAGTAATTACTTATTAAAACCAATGTAACATTCAAAATGAGATAGAAAATACAAAAATTTAAAACTTTAAAAATACATTTTAATTAAATACATTAAAACACAAGACAAACGTTTCGGCTCGAACACTAGCCCTCCTCCGTGTCAAACATACAGTCGGTAACAAAAGTGTCCGAACACTAGCAAAAATTCCTATATAAAAAAAAAAAAAATACACTTACAACAGTTTTGCTCAATAAATCCTTGTCGAATCCTGTTCTTAGACTGACTAAGAACAGGATCCGACAAGGATTTATTGATGAAACCATATGAAGAATTCTTTTTTTACATAGGAATTTTTGCTAGTGTTCGGACACTTTTGTTACCGACTGTACAAACACAACATTTACAAAAACTCATAATACATCATAGCAAGATTAAATATTCAGGAGGAATAGTTTTAGCCTCGTTCAAGGCAGAATATTGCATTTTAGTAAAAGCGCCCTCTAGAAAAATACAGGATTCATAAATATTTATATTAGAAGCTAAAATTTTAAAGTTTTCAAAATCCGGAATATGATCACTACTGAGAGAATAGATTACGACTTTTGTTCTTAAATGTCCTGTTTTATATGAGCGTTTATGTTCATTTAATATAATTCCACCGGTTCTGCCCGTTCCACCGATATATGAAGAATCACAATTTTTACAAGGAATACTATAGATTACACCTAGATGTTTAAGGGGGGGACAGCGGGTTAAAAGTTTGAGAGAAAGTTACTAATACGGAGTTGAGGTTTAAAGTTAGTAGAGATATTAACTTTTCTAAGTAATTTAGAGATATTTTCAGAATTACCTTTATAATAAGGGATAGTAGTACGATAAGTGGAATTTTTTACTTCAGGATAAACTGATTTATATGAAAAATAGAACTCTTCTTTATAATTTTTTTTTTAATAAAATGAGGGGGGGGACTATTATTTTTTAAATCAGAAAAAATTTTGGATATTTCAATATATAATAATTCAGAATTACTACAATAATGCTTCGCACGATGTAAAAGAGTACGAATGACTGCAAGTTTATACGATAAAGGATTAGCTGAATTGAAGTTAAGATATTGACCAGAGCAGGTGTGTTTTCTATAGACTGAAGTTGAAAAATGTAAAAAATCATTGACTGTTTTATGCATTATAAGGATGTCAAGAAAGGGTAGTTCATTATTAATTTCAGTTTCAAGGGTAAACTGGATAGCAGGACATAAAGAGTTAGCAAAATCTAAAATATCGTTAACATAAAGTTGCTTAGTAATTATAAAAATATCATCCACATACCTTTTTAAGAAATTTTTTTTTAATCATGTAACTGGGAATTAATTTTGTTTTCTAAGTGATGCATTACATTTTCAGCTATAACGACAGATATAAGGGTACCCATGACAGTTCCGTTAATTTGACGATAGTAAGAATCATTAAAAATAAAACAATTAGAAGATAAACAAAAAGTGGTAAGATCAAGTACAGTATTTAAATTAAAATTAGTGTCAACATTGAAATTAGGATAAATATCTTGAATAATATTACATGCAAATGTTATAGGAATAGAAGTACCCTAACAACACATCTTCTCCAAATGACATCCTCAGGATGTCCTATGGATGAAAAGAATGTCTATGGACTTCCCATGGACATCTTCAGGATCTATTGTGGACAAGCGTGTTGTTAGTGTAAAGAGAGATACAACATCTAATGATATCATAATACAGCTAGAGGTGACTTGAATTAATTTTAAAGCATCTAGGAACTGAAATGCATAATTTAAATTATAATTAGAAGAAGAAATGAGGGGTTTTAATAAATTTGATAGAAAACGTGAAAGATTGTAAAGGGGCGACATAGTATAATCAACAATGTCACGAAGGGGGATGTTAGGTTTATAGATTTTAGGTAAATAATAAAAGATAGGTGCAGTACCAGTATAGCATTTTAACTTAGATGAGAGAGCACGATCAATGGATTTAGACTTTTCAAGTTCACTAATGAGCGAATTAAGTTTACGTTGGAATGAGGGGGTTAAGTCTTTGTCTAAGAGTTCATAAGTGGAATTATCGTCTAAGAGTTCATATGCTTTTTCAAAATAAACAGACTTGTCAAGGATCACAATAATGCGACCTTTATCAGCACGTGTAATGACAATAGAAGAGTCGCTCAAAGTTTTTCAAAACTTGTATATCAGAATTATAATTTGAAGGAAAACAAAGTTTATTTTTTAACAATACTCTTCAAACACTATTACGAATAGAGTGCTGTTCTTTACAATTAAGCTTTGAAATAACAGGTTCGACGGATATTTCACAGGTTCGATTGTCTACGGTAAATTTCCCGTAAAATAAATAAATAAATAAATAAATAAATTTTCCACGTTATACAGTGGGTAAATTTATTACAAATATTATGTAATATATCGAAATTCACTGCTTTGAAGGCGTGGAAAACTGCGTATTTAAGCATTAAAGTTCAACAGGTGTGTGATTTATAAAATGAATATATCGCTTTGTATATGAGGAATACTGTTCAATAAAGGGTTAAAACTAAGTTCTTTTGAACAAGTGAAAGTAAAAAATAAATAAATAGATAAAATAAAATTCTAACGACTTTTGAGCTAGGTTTAAATTGCAGCATTTGAAAAACAAAAATCATACACACACACACACACACACATATATATATATATATATATATATATATATATATATATATATTGTATATCATATATTTTTTTTTTACCAGTTTGCTTACACGACACGTAAGAGTATGTTATTTAAGATAAACAAATCTCGCCTTTAGACCTTATCTAAAGAAAAAAAAAAAAAAAAGTGATCTTACGTATCTGTCTTCAACAGTTTATGTTCTGCGGAGTATATTTTTTTGTCAGTAATAATTTTGACATCGATTCCAGGGAATAAAATTCAAATAATTTAATCATGATTATATAAAATCATTATGCTAAATAATATAGCATTTTAGAATAATATTAAAAGACAGGGTTTTGTATTGTTAAAATAGGTTACGTAATGGACCATTTGCGACTCAACCTTAGAGGACAACCCTCACAATTTGGATTTTTCGGAGAAGGGATGTTCTCCCGTTTCGGTGACACCCAAATGTATTATTTGGGAAAGGGGGGGGGGGGGGGTCATTGAGTTTACGATGGGTTTTACGTGCACCATCCACCATTAATGTACTCGACGAGACGGTCTTCGGTTGGCTCGAATTTCGAACTCTCAAACTTCCAGTTACAAGCTCGACGCTCTACCAACTGCTACCCCGTCCAAAATAATAAAATACATTGATTATAGTGTATTAAAATATGCCGTAATGCGCAATATATATATATATATATATATATATATATATATATATACCTTTATGCTGCCAATAAAATGAACAACGTCTATATTACGTTTGGTTTGTCGCTGTACCGTCACTTTTTGTAAAATAAATCTTAATAAATCTAGACAAACTGCTTTAATGGGTTTCCAAGACTTAACGAAACTTCATGATTGGACAAGGATTGGAACTCGACATTTATTAATTGGAAGTGAGAGCGTTAATTCATCAGCCACTCTTTATTAGAGTTGTCATTCATTACGAAAGATTATATACATGGTGATCAGTTAGAAAGAGTACCTGTTGATTTTTCTTATTACCCTTAAATCTGATGGATGTGGCAACTATTCTAACACTGAAGTATAATTTTTTGAACCTTGTTTAAGTGTGGGAGACAATTTCTATCGCTTTTGGACTGTGACAACTTTATTTGTGAGGTAAACAGAGATGGAGATGCACAGCGCTACTTAATCCTGTGATAGTTTATTTTTGGAAAACATAATTGAATTCAGATTTTTTACATAATCATTCCTTACCAAAAATGTTGAAAATGTCCGCCATTATTTTGAATGCAAACATGAACACGTCGAACCAAATTTTTCGACACACTTCGCAGCATTGTTGGCACAGCGCTGCACCGTCACTTTTTGTAAAATCAATCTTAAGAAATCGAGACAAACTGTTTTAATGGGTATCCAAGACTTAACGAACCTTCATGATTGGACAAGGATTGGAACTCGACATTTATTAATTGGAAGTGAGAGCGTTAATTCATCAGCCACTCTATATTAGAGTTGTCATTCATTACGAAAGATTATATACATGGTGATCAGTTAGAAAGAGTACCTGTTGATTTTTCTTATTACCCTTAAATCTGATGGATGTGGCAACTATTCTAACACTGAAGTATAATTGTTTGAACCTTGTTTAAGTGTGGGAGACAATTTCTATCGCTTTTGGACTGTGACAACTTTATTTGTGAGGTAAACAGAAATGGAGATGCACAGCGCTACTTAATCCTGTGATAATTTATTTTTGGAAAACATAATTGAATTCAGATTTTTTACATAATCATTCCTTACCAAAAATGTTGAAAATGTCCGCCATTATTTTGAATGCAAACATGAACACGTCGAACCAAATTTTTCGACACACTTCGCAGCATTGTTGGTGTTTTTGACGAGATTTCTTCAGTTATCTGTTTTAATTAATCTATATTTGCAGGACTTCTCTAGAAAACCCTATGAAATAAGAATGTACAAATGATAATCATAATGTAAATGTATTGTAGGAAGGATAATGCAAAAAATTGGAATTAAATTTGTTTTTCATAAATAAAATTATCACAGGATTAAAAAAACTGCGCTTCTCCTTTTCTGTTTTACCTCACAAATAAAGTTGTAACAATCCAAGTGTTGGAAAATTGTCTCCCATACATAAACAAGGTTCAAACAATTATACTTCGCTGTTAGAATAGTTGCCACAATCGCATATTTAAGATAATAAGAAAAAATTACGGGTTCTCTTTTAAATTGATCACCTTGTATAAATACATAAAATATGTAGTTTCATTTAAAAATTTAGTTTTCTGAAATCGACAATTTATATTTTGTATACATTGAAATTATCAGTTTTAAATAAAAATTTAATCGTTTCTATTTTTCAATTAAGGAAAGAAGATATTGTAGATTAGTGGTATTAAACTAGGTGGTTTACTAGGTAGTAAACTATTATTGTAGTAAACTAGGAAAAAAGATTGTACATGTGAAAACATCGCGAAATGATCGAAAATTTCTAGTCTATACATTTCTAGACGGTCAAACTATATTATGAATTTTTATGAATATCATGAATCCTTTGTACTGCGAGAAATTCTCGCTTAATTTTATAGAATTGGATCATAAACCAAGATTATAGGTACTGAAACTCACATCTTATGTTCGCATTTATTTGAAGAGATTTTTACTGCTAATTCAGTTAAAAGGATACTGCTAATTCAGTTAAAAGGATTTCAAAATATATTTTTGAAGATAAAAAAATTAAAAATAAATAAATAAACGTGGAAGTAATTATTAACAGTTTAATTGAAAAAATATAAATATAATATTAATTAAAAACTTGATGTCATTCTAAATACAGGGTGACAAGAAATAACTTGGACGAAGTTTCAAACCAAATATCTGTAACTACCACTATCGCAAACTCATTTTGAAAGATATTGTCTTACCTTGGTCGCAAAAGTTCTTTGGAAACAAAAGATGACCTTCTAACAGTATTCCGCACCTGCACACAGAACTAAAGGCACTCAAGATTTGTGCAAAACAAATTCATTGGAGCTCAAGTTAGGCCACCGTATTCCCCAGATTTGAAACCTATGGATTATTCTATTTGGTCCATCTTGGAGATAAGGGTACGTGCTAAACCTCATAAAACTTTGGCATCCCTAAAGGAATTCTTATGCAAGGAATGGGATAAAATATCAGTAAGTGAGTTGCGGGCCCATAGCCGAAAATTTTGTGACACGGCTAAAGCTCTGTATTAAGGCTAAAGGTAGCCACTTTGAAAATTTGTAAATATAATAGACAAAATAATGTATTCATATTTATTGAAGTTTGGTTGTAATATTTTCATTAGCATTAAAGTTATAATGTATCATGTGTGTCCAAGTTATTTCTTGTCACCCTGCAATGAATATTATTTATTGGTATAAGCATCGTGATATTTGACAACTAACTTTCATTTTACCGTTTTTCATTGCTTTAAAATTTCTTGATAACAGAGTTAAACTCTTCTATTACAATAAAGTATCTACACTTTACCGCTGCAATTATTTATGATTATGTTGTGAATGTTGGCAAATTACTAAGTACAATAATATATACCCATCTAAAAAAATCTCTAGAAAAAAAAATCTAAAAAAAAAAAAAAAAAAAATACTTATTTCCGAAAGGCAATATTTTTTTGCTTTTAAACTGCAATTATTATACAGATTTTATCATTTTTTGTTCCAAAAACCTTCAGATTATCTGCATATTTTTTTTTTTTTAGCTGGGTATGTTTATCACCCGATGCAGATATAGGGGTGTTATGAGTTTAAGATTTTATCGCTGTGTGTATCTTTCTGTAGCATTTTGTCTCCAAGACGGATGCCCGACTTATTTACTTTCTTTTATTTTATTGAAATGCTAATTTTATCGAAATTGATTATAGCTGTGCTCATTGCAAATCAGTTTGATATATTTTTTTTTAATTAATTAATTCGTTTGTAAGTTTAAAAAATCATGATCTGTTAAATAACTGTTAAATTTTATTGCATTTTCATGATTTCCTTTTTCTGTTTCTTTAAATTTCAAAACTTTCTTGTTAGGTGTAAGTTAATACAAATAGTTTGCCTCAGATAAATATTCAATATCGTATTTCCAAAAATAGTTTTCCTTCGACAGTACTTCACATATCATGAATATTCAATTAGCGGCGATCATGGAACAACTTCTATAGGAGAAAGTATTCGTTCTTGAGTAGGTAAAAATCATTATCTGGACTGGTAGATAACTTTTACATTGTAAAGTATTTACGTGAGTTATTCTACATTTCCATGATTTTCATATATAACACACACTATGTAAGTTAATACAAATAGTTTGTGTAATATAAATATCTTATTTCGAATTTTGAAGAACAGTTTTCTTTATATAGTATATCACAGATCATGAATATTCAATTAGTAGTGATCTTGGTGAATCTTCTAAGAAAAATGATTTATTCTTGAGTAGGAAAATATCATTATTTTGATTGGTAGGTAACTGTTAAATTTCACTATATTTTCTTGATTTCTCTTTTCCCATTTACTTCATTTGCATAACTTCCATATATCACGTAAATTAATAGAAGTAGTTTGAATTACTTAATTAATTCGTTTAGAAATTACAAAAGTAATTTCTTCTGGATGGCACTTTAAAAATTATGAATATTTAATTGGTATCGCATATTCTAGCCGTTAAACAATTGATTTAAATAAACGGGACATAGCATTTAGTCCTTTTCAATTACGCTTTGTTGTATCTTTATCTTAAATGCTATGTTCAAATGTAGCCTTTCCGTAGTGGCTTTTGTGCCTAATTACTACATTGTAATACAGAATTTTCACTCGAGATGTAATTAAAACGGTCTTTGGTTTCAAAATATAAAATGAGAATTTTTCTAAAATGAAAGTTTTGATATAGCATCTTCTAAATTTGTTTTGAAAGCATTTACGTACTTTCTTGTTGACTTTTACAATTTAACTTATTGACTTTTACAATTCAAGCTATGTTTTGTAATTTTTTACAAATATTATATATTCTTAACTAACGAATAAGATTTTTAAAATAAAATACTCATAAACATGTGCAATTTAAATAAAATAATCGCGATTGACAAACGAAATATCAAATCAGAGCCAGACATGGAGGATGAGAGCGACTTACCCATAGATCACTGATCCACGGATAATACGGATACTTAATACTTCATTTGAATTCTTAACAGAGTTAATTATTTTATCAGGAGAAATGGTCTTGTAGATAAAACGTAGATCGGTGGAGAATTGGTAGTGATCTCGCGCGCTATGCGGACGTCCCTGATTCGATTCCCGGCTGGTCAGATATTCCAGTTTTATAATAAGTTATTTAAAAAAAAAAAAAAAAAAAAAAAAAAATGACGGATAAATTGTAGTTGCAAAGCTTAGATTATCTTAAAATCACAATAATATACATAGATGAGATATTTTTGAGGAAAATGTGTGTGCTAAATTTAATTTTCTTTCTTTCTTTCTTTTTTTTTTTTTTTTTTTTTTTTTTTTTCAAATATATTTCCCTTAATTCTTGTTTATCTCTTAAATGAATAGTAATTGTTCAAATGGGAAAGTTTTCCTTTCAAATACTAGTAAATGTAAGAATTTCAGTTAATTTTTGGCATCTAGACAAAAATGTTTATATTTAATAGTTTTACCAATAAGGTAGTAAAAAGTTTGAAAGTTAAATTAAAAATACAAGCATGTAAATTTTATTTATACAGAAAAACATTTTAATATTTATTTTAAAAATAAAATAAGTAATAAAAGACAAAATGTTTTTATATTCTGACAAAAAGAAATATTTTAAACATTATCTTTGCTCTTGGAAACTGACGCACAAACGATTATTTTGGAATAAACATTCATAAACGGAAATTTAAGATTACAAGAGCACTTATCTTTCTTAACTAAAAATAAATCTAAATGTGTAATTGTGGTTTTCTTTGAAATTCGCGTAAAGGAAGGCTAAGAACCCTTAGAAAGTCTCCCCCCCCCCCCGCACCATATAGAAAAAATCTACCTATAGGACTAGAATACTAGTGTTAGTATAGTCAATCCAACCGACAAAATTTTATTTATTTATTTATTATTATTATTATTATATATATATATGTATATATATATTTTTTTTTAAGGAAATATGAAAATTATTACGCAATAGATATTTATTGCTTTGGGCAAAATATAATGTGACTTCCTTAACAAATTAATGATAATTGTATGTACCAATTAAAGTTTTAACACTTTAGTGAACTATTTATGTAATTAGCAGTTTTAGCTTTCACATCATCAATCCTATAGTGATGAACTTTTTCGACATTTCAGTACATAACTTTGATTGATATGTTTTCTAATCATTAAGGAAATATCATATTCAGTCGACATTGTTGTTGTCCTTTAGAAAAAATTTGCGACACAAAACTATAACAAAAGGGAAAATGAATCAAAATGTTTATCCTGTCAGAAAATTAATCTGTACACTAATAGGTAAAAGACGCCGTACTATTGTTCATCTGGGACACGTATAGAATATAAGGCGTATTAAGGGCATAGTTTGTCATATATAGATTGCCGTTGAAATCGAAATTACATTTGCGCAATTGTTAAAATCGCCTGAGACTGCGTTTCTCTGTCATGAGGTATGAATTACTCTCGTGAGGTATACACTACAATTATTTCTACAATTCTATTTCCTTGAGGTATTTTCACAATATGCGTGAGCGTGTATCGAATTTTTTTTTTTTTTTTCGAATGTTCATAAAGTGTAATTAAACGTTGTAAATTGTTTGGCACTAAATTAGTTTTGTTTGTTGCCTTTATATTTTTTCCTGTGTCAGTTATAAGAACTGTAAACAACTAGAATTTAACATTAAGCTGGATATAATATAATTCAACGCTATGATAAGAAACACATTACCTTGAGGATAACACAAGCTTAGCCTAGTTCAATTGAATGTGATTAGTTACACATTTATACAATATAAAGGTAAATTTTGACAGGTAGATGTGTTTTATAAAGATAGGGCAAGGCCATATAAAAATTTGTAGGATAATTACAGATCATTATAAGTGCCTAGATATTAATATTATCAGTAATGCATCACTCATGTAAGTTAAATTAGTTATCATTACAGAAACATGAATCACATTAATGCATATATTCCCTTATCACAAGTGTTAATTTTAATAGAAAGAATACTTAGAAGTATGATACAAATCAATATTTCAATATTTAAGAAAATTTGTGTTGACAATGAAATAATTATCCGTCACAAGAACGTGCTTAAAATATTTTTCTTAAAAATAACATACATTATAGTAAAAAAAAAAAAAAAAAAAAAAAAAAAAAAACGTTAAGCACTGTATGTATTTAAAGTAAAATTGATATATTGTATGGTATCTAAAAATATACTAAACTTAATATATCGCTATTTAATAATACAAATATAAAATCCCTTGATAAATAGTTTTTTAAATTATATTCTAAAGCAATCGTTAATCTAAGTTAAAAAGTTAAGCACTGCATGTATTTAAAGTAAAATTGATATATTGTATGGTATCTACAAATATACTAAACTTAATATATCGCTATTTAATAATACAAATATAAAATCCCTTGATAGATAGTTTTTTAAATTATATTCTAAAGCAATCGTTAATCTATCTTACATTTCTCTTCTCTAAATAATAATAATCATAAACTTATTAAATATACACAAAACGAAATCTATCAGACAAAAAGACTAGTAGAAACCTTTTTTTTCCCCCCCTCTCGAAATGATTGCTAATTTTTAACGAATTTTCATTATAAAACAGTTAGTATTTACTTAATGCTATTAAATAAACACATAGAATAGATATTCTAAATACATTATAATACTTCGAACAATTTTTATAGCTGATCACTATGATGAAAGTGTGAAAAAAAATTTATATAAAAACAAATGAAGAATATTGAGATTTTTAGAGGGGAAAAAAATGACGCAAACAATTAGAAAAATCGAATGTCTCATTCGCACCAGCATAAACAGCAAGTGTCCATTCGCTGATACAACAAAAATACCAGTACAATAACAATTTAATATTACTTGTATAAATTGGAAATAAAAAGTACCAAAAAATAAAAAGTAAAAACTTCTCCTCTCCCTCATTCTCTCTCTATCTCTTTCTTGTTTTTCTTTCGTTTATGGGAAAAAAAATCAAGGTAAAAAGGGCTTTTTTTACAGTGTTGTTGCATATTTGACATATATTGTTGTTCTATATTATTAATTGCTTTTTATATTAATTTTCCATTCCCGAAAAACTCACTTTGCTCGATTAATCTTGATGGTATTCTTTACGAAGAAGGGAAAGCTTTTTTTTTGAATAATTATATTAGCGTTCTAAAGTCATAAATAATAAATTTTCGCAGCTTTTAAAATAAATTCATTAAGTATAAACAGAACGTCATTCAATTGAAGCTAATTTATAAATCAAAATGTCTCACGCATATGCACAAAATTTTAATGCAATCTTGCTTAAAGAGGCATGCATTTTGATATCCATTATGATGATTTAATTATAATTCGCATACCAGTTTTAATGGAAAATCTATCAGTAAACAGCTTATTTTATTGGTATTGCTCAGGCTGAAAAACTAAAATAGCACCAATATTTCTAATATTCAATTTATTTCTTGAAATTTTTATTTAATATTCCTTCAATTTCATTAATCATATTAATTTGTATCGATTATTAGTATTATTATAATTATTGTTATTATTTACATAATTATGTTGCTTACCAAAAAAAAAAAAAATACTAAGAATTAATTTTAATAAAGATATTTAAAGAATTTATATATATATAAATATATAGATAGATAGATAGATAGATATTTTCATTTTTTAATTATTTTTTTCACTAAGAGATACATAGCAAGTCAAACAAACTGTGTAATTTTAGAATATCATAATTGCTGAGATTAATTACTGAAATTTAGTAAGTGAAATGAATTGTATATTACAATGTAAAAACTGCAAACATGTTACATACCTAAAATTCCTTGAACGGAAACACGTGTGAAACTAGAAAAAATTAGAAAGCAAATTATAAAAAAAAAAAAAAAAAAAAAAAAGTAAATGCGTGGGTAAGGCAGTTAGAAGGTTTAATCAATTAATTTATGCGGATAAAATATATTTAAAACATTATTATTATTACTGATAAAAATCTGAGCTTATGTAATTTTGATTTATTGACATCGTTAAAATATTAGAATCCCAGACACTAGTAAAATTCGTTTCTCGAACATTGATATCAACCTTTATTTTTGAAACAATGAAAGACAATTCAACAATAAAATAAATTTCGTTCTTTGACACAATACGTACGGAAAACTTAGATATTTGTGAAAATTTTCAACTTTAATGTTTTCACACAATTTAAAAGAATGAGGAATTTAAAATTAAAAATAAATCTTGTGTGCATCCGTAAATTAATCCGTTATTTATTTATTTATTTATTTATTTGTTCGTTAGTTTGTTAGTTATTCTTATAGATAAGGCTGTGTAGACATTATCTCAAAAACGAATAATCGTATAAAAAGTTTGGCCAGTTTTAAAATACCACTTATGACATTGGTAAGAACGCTGTTCAGATTTGTGATGTCCTCATTTAAAATTTTAAATTATTCGAAATTTACAGTTTTCTTACAACGGGCAAAATTCACAGTAAAATGTGCATAAAGAGAAATATTTTAGTTTTAAAATTTTAGACCATATTAAAAATATTATTTACCATATGCACATGAACAATGTAATTTATAAATATCCTATTTTAAAAACTTTATAAATTATTAAAAATTTACGATTTTATGAACTTTGTAACGCAGGAAAAATTTTGCATAAATGTCTATGAAGAATATTTTCAATGTAAATAAAACAGACCACTTTTAAAATATGATGCAGGATACTGTCAGAAACAACACTAACTATGAACTTTCTTATTTTGAAAATTCGTAAGCTAATTTGAATTTGTTTTTTGTTTTTTTTTTTAAGGCGCGAGAGGGGGGGGGGGGTATTATTACGTTCAAGATAGAATGGAATGGCACGCAAACTAATATAAAAAACTAACTCTCATAAAATTAATCTCCACATTAGAATAACGCAAATGTATCGAATTGGAGGGAAGGCAGCCTAGTAGATGAGGCATTTCAGTCTACGGCAGAGTCGATTGTACTGCCTTATTCATGTAACTTTGCTTGAATGTAGTGTGCTCTATTCTAGAAATATATAAAAATAAAAATATGATGGAGAATTGGGCAGAATGCATATGCCAACTAATGTAAAAATCAAACTAAAAACTAGTGTGTTGTGGCCATCACAAAATTTTTCTCGATAATTTCCTATACAAATTCACGAAATCGAATTTGTTTACTAAACATATTATTTATAAAAATATTTACAATGATGAATACATCTAAAGAAAATCAATTCTGTGTTTCATGGACGACATCTTCGAAAATGCGTTATTATTATTATTTTTTTTTATGAAGAAAAAATATGTATATTATATATAACTTTGTTTTAAGTTATCACAGATACAGGAATAAAACATTCGTTCGAAAACTATTGACGATTTCTTTTGAAATGTACCTATAATGAAAATTTAAATTCTCAGGGTTAAGTGAGGGGGGGGGGGCGAAATTCAAGCTCCCGTATATTCAAAATGACTATATAAGTTAAAAATAAACATTGCATTTATTATTATTATTATTATTATTATTTTATAATGATTCATCAAAAATAAGTCGCGTTTTGCACATTTATATGAAGTTTTGCCTTACACTGCGATATAAAAATTTCAGAAAAATCGGGATGGCAACGCAAATTGTTGGGCGATTTTCATTAAAACTTGATAGACACTAATTTATGTTCAGATACAACTACAAAAATTTTATAGGAAATTCTGAGAATTATTTCCTGAAATACAGTCGCCACAATTTATTTTGACATACACACAGACATTTTCTAAAAATGAAGAATGTGCCTTCCGGATATTACAAAGCTTATATATTCATTAAAAATTCAAGCTCGAAATTTTTTACACAACCACCACTTTCTTATATTGAATATCGAAGGGAGTAATATATATTTGTATGCGTATTTGAAATTAATTAAATATAATCAATAACTTCGTAAAAAAAAAAAAAAAAAAAAAAAAAAAACTAATATATATACTTTTTAAAATAATGTATACGTATATTTATATTCATATGTTACTAAAACTTTTTTTGGAAACGCAAAACAGTGACATATGATCATAAATCAGTTTAAATTAAATTTAACTAAGTGATTTATTATTCATTTGTTAATGAGTTTAGAAAAAACCATTTAACTTAATTTCATTAATTTTACGACTCCGCTGTATAATTTAAGTAAAAAGGAATAGTGAAACATTTTAAAGGTTTACTTTGACTTTTCTGAAAACAAAATAGAACAATATGGGAGAAAGTGATTTATTTCTCCCATTAATTTGTTGCTACTTCAAACAAAACCTTTTACAAATGAAATCTTTAGAGGGAAGGATTTCATAATAAATAGTTTTATTTTCTCTTATGTAGATAATACAAAATCTTTAGTGGAAATAAAAATTTATTTTTATTTTTACATTTAATTAATTAGCTGTATATAAAGAAGAAATTTTAAATGTTTTCTCTCTCTTGTATGAATCTTGTTTGGTTTCGCACTCTTGTATGAATTATGAAAAAATAATAAATAAATAAATAAATAAAAAATATACTTTAGTTTTGCGTAAAAATGATATCCTTACTAAGTTTCAGTTATCTTCCATATAAATATGACGGAAGAAAGCTTCGCGGCAGAATGTATTAAAAATTTGGAAATACCAGATTATCATAATTAAATTTTACCTATTAAGAGCACTTTGTAAATGTAACCGTAGACAGGCAATTCAAAGGATGCTCTGAAATATTCTGAATAAAAAAGAAAATTAATAAAAATCCGTTAGAGATTACATTACATGAAATTTAACCCATTTAACTCAGCATTATGAATTCCACTGAAATAAATTTGTATTTTTGTATGTCTTGGGTTTCAGTGTGCAATCATATGTAGTTTAAATAATAATAATTATTTTTTATTTCGTTAGAAGGTATGATATGGTTCCAAAATGGGAGACTTGGCACCTAATGGTTAAAGAAAGGATGTAGATAAACTGCAAAACCCTTTTAAATTGGTTTTCTTGATCCCTGTTTGTTATAATTTAAGAAATTCACTGTTTTATTTCAATTTTATTGTTTTAAGCCCGAATAAGTTTTCTTTGGCGATTCTTTTCTTATGCAGTAAAAATAGACAAATTTATTTCAATAATTAAAAAAGTAGAATTTACATAACAAACTTTTTAAAAAAAATAACAACGAAGCTACGCACTTTAATATTGCATGAAAAAAAAAAAATCTTAATTACTTGTAGTGAAAAAATTTCTTAATCAAATGTCCCCGCAGAGGGAGCTTTGGTGCTTAATTGGTTAAGCTACAATTTCCAATGCAATCATCGTTATGCTTTTAAAAACTGGTTAATGAAGTATAACATACTGTTCGAAGTGGTCTTCCTCAAACAGTTGTAAAACGCTCAAGCTCTGAACAGTGTGTTCAATAGCTGATCGTACGTGGTTGCCATTTATCTGCCACAAATGCAACGTTTTTACATAACCTGTTTAATGTCCGTAAATTAGTTAAAAAACAAAGTTATAAAAACAAATCAAGGAAGGACTGCAAGGAAGGAAAGTAAGACTTTGAAATGTGTATTAATTTTATATCAGTTGTAAAAAAAAAAAAAAAAAAAAAAAAAAATGTTTATAATATTAATGTTTTAATCTTCATACATACTTTCATGCAGACGTCATGAAAAAACTAGTGAAATTGTAAATTGTTTCATGTGGAGGGAGGGAGGGGGGTTTGTAGTCAAAAAGTAAATATAAATAAATATAAATAAGTAAATAAATAAATAAACAAATAAAATTGCACAAATGCATTTTTAAACAATCTTGGATACAAATTTCAATCATTCTATGGTTAACCACTTTTTTTTTTTCAATTATTTGAGATTAGAGAAATATTTCCTTTTTCATAATCTCAATTCTCTTTTCTTGGTTAAAATATTTATTTAATAACCATATTGTATTCCATAATTACTTATAATTAGAATAATCGCAGTGAGTCGTCTCAACATTAAAACAGAAATAAATGTTAAAATGTAATAGCAATGTATGAATTTCACATTATATTTGTATTTTGTAACTTTTTTGACAATATTAGTATTCTTGTTTGTATGAAATTTAAACAAGTACTGCTTTTCATACCTATTGAGCTTTGCTTATTATCTATATACATTAAAACCGCTACGAACTATCCCAAAATTTCCCAGGAGAATTTATACCAGAAAGTTTCTACAAATATTTACGGTTAATTTAATCGTAGAAAAAAAAATAATAACTGATAAATTTCTATATAAAATTAGTGGTGATAAATTTGCTTTGAAAATTCAATACGTTAGCAGTAATGGCACTACAAAACTAAATAACAAAGTGTAAAGAATAACATTTCATATAAAATATTAATATCAAATTTAAAATAAAAATAAAATAAAATAAAATAAAATAAAATTTACATTAGTAAAAACAAATAAATATAAGTAAGGGAAAAACAATGATAGATAACGCATTCCATTTCAAAAAAATTTCTCGAATTTGTTTTTATTTAATTTCACTTTTCTTTCAAAATACTTAAAAAATAAAGTCGCACGAATATTCCACGTACAATCGATATTCATTCACGTCTCGAAGGAATGCGTCAGATGTCGTTGATAAAAAGACATAATGTTTGAAGAGGCATTAAAATATCAGATGGGACGAAGAAGAAAAAAAAAATGAAGTAACTCCAAAAAGCTTTCGAATTTCCGCAAGAAGTTTATTTTTCTTGACAGATTCTTCTGATCCTTTCTCAGAATATCTCTATTCTGTTTCACATTTTGAAAGGTAAATCTTCCATTTTTCTAGACAAACTATTGTTGTTCTGAAGAAGGAAAAAAAATAGGGGGAACACAAAAAGATTTCTATGTAAAAATGGAAAAGCCATCAAAGACAACGGTATGACAAATTGTAAGAAAGGAGAATTTTGAGCCTGATTGCATTAACTGTCCCAGATGGGAAATAAATAAAAAATAATAATAAAGGTGTGGAGTGGAAAAAAAATTCTTTTATAATTTAACTGAAAAATAATTAAAAATTGTAAATATGATACTTTGAGATTAGATTCCTTTTGAAAAATGTCTTACATAATTATTAAATTTTATAACGTTTCTTTATCTGAAAAATCCTTTTTGACAACAGTGAGGATTATTATTATTATTATTATTATTATTATTATTTTATGTAAACATTTTTCAATGAATATTAAATATATTATTATCATTCAAAAATAAAAAATGACGATAAAGTGAAATGGAGAAAAAATAATTTTATTTTTCGAAATTTTCACAGAGAAAAGATTTTAAGCGTTTAATAATCTGTAATTTTAGATTTTTTTTTCTAATTAATTAATCTATATACATTGAAATTTTATTTATTTTTTCTTCGTGATAACGACATTAACAAAAAACTACCAGAAGCTTATAAAATTCTAAACATATCTCACATACAAAATAAAAATTGAAGAAAGGTAGTTATTTTATGAAAAATCTGTGAGATTAAAAGTAGTTTTCATAAAGAGCTCCAGGAGTTGCAAGGTTATCGAGTCGGATAAATGGTTTTTAATTTGCTCACTAAAGCACTCTACGAAGGTTAGATAGGTGTTGCGAATTTAAAAGGGAAGATTCGGTTTTTGCGAAATTTAACAAATAAATAAGTTTTGCCGTAGTTTTATAGAAAATAGGGTTGGATGTAAAATAAAAATTATTTAATGTATAAAAGGGATGTCGAAATCGTGCTCGTGGAACACGTGGTTCAGTCTTGGTGAATATTGGTTCATTCTTGGTCACTATTGGCGAATAACAGCCAAAGCTGTTATTCACCAATAACTTCAATTCCCCGTTGAACACAAAAATCTGAAAAGCGTAAATTTTCAGCAAATTTTGTCGCGTTGTTTCTGCCATCTAGCGGTATAGTTATTTTAAGATTTTTCAGGTGAAAATAACCAGTAAGATATTATATGAAATCCTCGACGCGAGATGGCAGAAACAGCGTGCATAAATTTGCTGTAAAGCTGCACACTGTCTTTAGACGCTTTTCAAGATTTTGCGTTGAACCGGGAGTTGAAGTTAATGGTGAATATGGCCATAGATGCTGATGTCGAATACGTAAATCAGCCTTAATACTGATATGGAATTTGAAGCTTAGCCTTACTTCTGACTTAGTCCAGCTCTAGCTTTGATAATACAGCGGCTGCAATTTGAGGGATAATTGTTGGAATAAAGAATTTAAGTATAGTGTCAGGAAATGTAACAAAGTTTGACGCCTGCTACTTCATATTTAAAGAATGAGTAATATGGATTAAGTAACTATTTTCTAGTTAAGTGAAAATATCGAACAGTGACTTTTATTAACCTCAAAAACATTGACATTGTTCATTGTTTCTATTTAAATAAAGAGTACAGGTTATTTATGTTTCATGAGTCGATTCAAAAAGTAGTCTCATTTATTCCCTTAATCAAGAGTTTCATTAAAGTATTTCGTTATGTATTTAATATTGTCTTGGATACTTATTTATATTATCATAGAGCAGACATGGAGGATTATGAGGATGACGCCAAGCATATATTCACGTACCGGCGCCTATCCTTACAAATGTTTTATTTATTTATTTTTTTATTTTTTTTTTTTACATTTAATTAAAATTTTCCTGCGAGTAGAGTTGATGTCGTCTGGAAAATAGATTTTTCGTATTTGAGTTGTAACAAGTTGTATAAGTTTTATAAAAAAAAATTATTGATTTAAATTCCATGTGGTGCATAAAAATTTGTTACAGCAAATACCTTTACAAAGGCTTCTTTTACAATTTCAAACACCAACTAACGTATGAACCTAATTTTTAAAGTATACTGAAAATTTTACAGGTTTTGAAAAAAAAAATAATAATAATAATAAAAAAATAAAATAACTATGTTTTGAAAAAAAGTTCTGGCACGCCGCTGTGTTAATAACGATATAATTATGTATAAATGAACTGGCAGACTTTTTTTCAAAAATCCGTAATGATTTCTACAATAATACTTATTTCTAATATTATATTAAACAATGATATAATTTTACAAGAAATATTACGTGTTTTCGCTATAACTGTTTTATTTTAAAACAAATATAAACATAATATGCTACGGTGTTGAAACTTACTGTAGAATTTATTATGTATATATATATATATATAAGATTCACATGTATAATCCACAAGAACTCCCAAAAATATTGTCAGTTTAATTCAAATATTTAATATCATGGCACATTAGAGCCGTTCTCTACATCAAAAACTAATATAATGGAATGAAAAGAAATAAAATATATTATTTAAAAATCCAAAAAGAAATTAAAAGGAAAAATAGAAATGTTGCATATTGTTTAAGCTCAAATGCAACTAGAAACAAAGTGTGTAGTATGAAAAATATAGGTATCAAATTTAACCTTGCAAAAACGAAAATATATTAAATACATGTATTTTAATATTGAGAAAAATCAGAATACACAGATAAATACATAACACTAACAGGCTACGCCCGCGTCGCTGATCACTAATTTTAACTGAATCACTAAAATTAATGAATTCTCAAAAATGCAGGAATTTTTAGCATGTGAAAAAAAAAAAAAAATTCAGATTGGAGAAAATGTCGCACCGGGTCCCCACAGATTTCGGCTGCGCAGGCCATTGTGCGCAGCGCGCGCGCATTTATGTTCGACACTCTTAATGAATCACTATATTAACCTAAAAAAAAAAAAAAAAAAATCTCTCATCGGTGGAATAATCGGTCTTGGCCTACACTGCCTGTGGCAGGGTATACACACGCGCACGGCACTCATGTTCCCATGACCACCGTATCCGCTCCTCCTAATTATTTTACACTTTCAAAAATATCCGCAACAGTTTTCTCGGACTTTTAAACCTTGTAATACTAGCCAACGTTCTATCTGAATTTCTTTATTTTTGTCCCTGTGACCGCCCCCCCCCCTTCCCGCCCCTCTTAATAATTCTACACTTTCGAAAATATCCGCAATTGATTTATCGAGCCTTAAATCCTAATAATACTAATTTTCTACGCTCTCAATTTTATTTTTCCCCCTTCCCCTCTTTTCGTCTATCTTGATAATTTTTCCCTTTTGAAAATTCCTACATTCGATTTGTAGGTTCCAAAAACCTATACGTGCCAATTGTTAACTGTCTAACTGTATTTCTATTGTTTTGCCCCTTCGCCCTCCCCCATTCCCGGCTCTGTTAAAAATTTTACAAATTCAAAAATATCCGCAATCGATTTGTAGGTATAAAAAGCCTCTATGTACCAATTCTGAACGATCTAACGCTATTTTTATTTTTTTGCCCCTCCACCCCCCCTCCCGCCACTTCTAATAACTTTGCACTTTCGACAATATCCTCATTCGACTTGCAGGCCCCTAAAAACTATCTGTACCAATTTTGCACGGTCTAACTGTATTTCTATTTTTTTTTTTTTTTAGCCCCCCTTCCTCTTCCCGCCCAACCTGGGTTGAATTTTAAAAAATTAGGAATTGTTTTTAGATATTTGTGTGAGCTATATTTTAGAGCAAAAACCTCATATATATATATATATATATATATATATATATATATATATATATATATATATTTTTTTTTTTTTTTTTTTTTTTTTTTTTCTGTCTGTGATGTAAAAATATATTTGAAATCACATTTTGCACACTACCACCTTTGGGGGCTGAATTTCTAAAATTCTAGAAATTAGTTTTTAGGTATTTGTATTAGCTATGTTTTGGATAAAATATTTCACGTATATATGTTTGTTTGTTTGAGGATTATGTGAAATCACGTTTTGCCCCTTCATCACCCTTGGGGACCGAATTTCTAAAATTCCAGAATTTAGTTTTTGGATAATATAGCTAACGCATATTTTAAAGAAAAAAACAAACAAACAAACAAAAAAAAAAAGATATATGTTTTGTTGTTTGAGATATGAAGGGTTTTTGTGAAATCACGTTTTCCCTCCCTCTTGTAAATCGCTTCTTAATAGATACCTACGTAATAGAAGGAACATTGTCACAAAATTTCATGCTTCTACGTCCAGGGTTTTGGGCTGAGCAATGACGAATCACTCACTCAGTCACTCAGGACGAACTATTTTATCCATAGATAAATAAAGGAATAAATATGTAAACCTAATCATGGTACAGACTTAATATAGCTCCCCTTGGCGACTTTTGAATTTTTATCGAAATGCTAGACAAAAATACGTAATTTATGCGATTATTTTTTATGTTTCTTTCTTTTCTTTTTCTTTTCTTTCTTTCTATTTTTCAATATTTTATAATTTATGTATTTTATATGCGCTACTTGGATTAAAGTGACGTTCGTGAAAGTAGAGTCCTTGGCGAAAAATGTCCGACATATTTTAGCATCAAAATTTTTAAAATTTCCCAGGATTATCAACAAGTAGAGCTCTTTAATATAATGCTGAATTAGCTTTCATGCAAAGCGTGTTTCATGCCAAAAACATACTATTTGGACAAAAATAAATAAATAAATAAATAAATAAAATCTAAAATTAAGGTACATTAAAAAAGTTATGAAACAAAATTCTAAAGAATTATTCTAGATTTTAATTTTTATTATTTTATAGTCATAAAGACGTCATCTTTTCTTATGCATGAGCAAATTTAATATTATATTATGTATATATATATATATATTTGTTCGCGTCAAAGTATATTTTATTTTATGCTGGAAAAAAAATTAATAATTTTTTTTTCTTTCTTTCTTTAATTTTCTTTAATTTTCTTTCTTTCTTTCTTTATTTATTTATTTTGGTAACAATTAAAAAATTAAATTTCTAATTTTAAAGCTATTATCGGGTTATAATTTTCATATTTTAAATAATTTTTAAAAATCTATTCAAAATTTCGAAATTCGAGCTTCGAGGTGCATCAGAACAGTTCATATGGAACCATCATGTAAATTTGTGTAGCTCTGCGATCAGCCATTTCCTTAAAAAGCTCCGGATATTTTTTATATGACCGACATTCATCACCAAAGTAGTTAAGTCTAGACCAATCAAAAATAAGAGTGCTCCTCCCGGATGTGTTCCACCGACAAACTCTTTGCTTTATTTATATAGATTTACATTTACACATTTACTAAGATGTAATCAAAAATAATTTATAATATTTATTCATATACATTTAAATAATCCATTTTATGCGAGGATGATAAGTACTTATTTTACTTTTATTTTTATTAAAAACACTTTAAAAACGCGTAAAATTAATTTATATATATATATATATATATATATATATATATATATATATATATATATATACATTTAAGTTTTTTCGCTTTGAAGTTCCAAAACATCACCAGGGATTTTAATTACTGAATTAAAGGAGCAGTTTCTTTTAAATAATTTTCCTTTCACAGTCAAGTCTTTTAATAACGTGAATAGCAGCAAAGTCAATTTATGTCCGGTGAATGATGGACCAAGGAGCTAAGGAAAGTAAGAAAAGCTGGAACTACTGAAAAATCACACAAGGCTATTGTAGGAGAAAAACCACAATGAACTATCAGACATAAACTATTAGCTCTTTTATAATATTGTGGCAAATTATTGTCAAAATTGCAACATCTTTAAAATTTATTGTATTTTTACGTTCAATTATATTAATAGCTTCGGAGAAGTAAAGTTCTTGGACAGTAGGTAAAGCTGTAATGATTTTTGCGTTATCCCAATATAACGCCAATAATAACGTCACGTTTGTCCAATATAATAGAAAAGTTCTCTGTTGTTTTCAATGGAAATTTGATATATTTTCTATTATATTGGAGAAACTAAGAGGACTTTAAATAAAAGAATACAAGAACATATACGTAATATAAAAGAAGAAAATAGTTCTACTCTGGTCGACTTTATTTATGCTAATTCAAACGCTAACCCTACATGGGATAACGCCAAAATTATTGCAGCACCACCGACTATCCAAAATCTTTACATCTCCGAAGCTATTAATTTAATTAAACGCAAAAATACAATAAATTCTAAAGATGCTGCAATTTTGACAATACTTTGCCACAATATTATATTATTTATTTCTGCTAGTTCATTATGGTTTTTCTCCTACAATAACCTCGTATGATTTTCCAATAGTTCTAGCTTCTCTTACTTTCCTTAGCTCCTTGGTCCAACCTTCACCGGAGTTTAAATTGTATTCACGTTATTAAAAGACTTAACTGTTGACTGTGAAAGGAAAAGTGTATAAAAACTGCTCATTTAATTCAATAATGAAAATCCCTGATGATGCTTTGGAATTTCAAACCGAAAAGCTTAGGATTTTTTTCTTTTAATTTTTTAAATAAAAATTAATTTTACGTGTTTTTAATAAAAATAACAAATGACACATGCTTAATTAATTCTTTTTTAGAGATATTGTTTTATTTATTTTATTATTTCATTGATTTTATTCTGGAAAACAACAAATAACAATTTATGTTTTATCCACTTTTAGAATCTGATAAGTATTAATATAATAAAATTGGATTTTGATTGATCAAAACGCCATTGGATTCCAATATTATAGGATTTGCTTATAGCTGTAAAAAACAGCTATATTTGTATCTCTCTTTATTTAAATTTTTGAAAAATATTGCTGTTTCTTTATTAAGATTACTTAAATAACGTTTTTTTTTTTTTTTTTTTTTTTTTATCCACGTTAATCAACGTATGTATAAGTCAAGTCTTTCGAATTGAGTGACAATAAATTCTATATGTATTTTTTAAAGACTTATTACGTTATAATAATATGTCTCTTTATTTTCAAATGACTTTACTATTTCGTATTGAAAATTCTGCATGAGATTGGTTTTAAATTTTATATAATAATTTCAAAGAGCAATATTTAAACACTTACAATCCTTGAGTTAATTTCTCTATTCTTTTATAAAGTGGTTCCTGCACAAAATTAAAAAAGTATATCTTACAATTTGCAACAGAGAATTAAATAAAGAATATATACAAAAATTTCGTTAATCAAATGCAATGTTTCAAGCGATTAATATATAATAATATAATTATAATTTATGATATTATATTTTTCAATCTTTAAAGAGGTTCTCTTAAAATATTAACCAAATATTAATGACAAAGATGCACGTTTTCAACGTTATTTTTTCGTTTCTGCCTATACACTTTTTACGTGAAATACCTTTCTTTCCTATTCTATATCTCCCGCCAAATTTCAATGATTAACTCAGATCCTTCTATAGATACATGCAAATTATTTTGATAAAAACGTGTCATATTTTAGCAAAGAATAAATTTATAAAATTTAAATAATAATAATAATTTCTAGAAAAAATGGCATAAAATGCAAAATAACATAACTTTAACATATAACACATAAATTTTATTTTGATAATAACGTGTCACCTTTTAGCAAAGAATAATTTAAAAAAAAATAAGTCATAATAATTTCTTAAACAAACGTCATAAAATGCAAAATAACATACATTTAAAAATATAACACATGCATGTATTTTTATAATAACGAGTTAAATTTTGGCAAGGAATAGTTTTAGAAATTTTAAAAAGTGTTAGTTCCTTAAACAAACCCCATAAAATGCGAAATAACATAAATTCAAATATTTATTATATGCATGTTATTTTGAAAATAATGTGTGAGCTTTTAGCAAAGAATAATTAAATAATAATAATAATAATAATAACTTCTTAAATAAATAATATGAAAAATAAAATAAAATAAAATAAACTTTTGTTTTTTTAGTCATGCAATAACTTTTTTCAGAGTGTTTGGATGAATATTTATTTATTTTATTATACATAATTCAAATTTATAAAAAAAAAAAAAAATCAGAATTCAACAACAAAAAAAAAAAAAAAAAAAAAAAAAAGTTTATATGCAAATTTACACAACTAGAAATTAGTTTAATTTAATTTTACACTATGATCTGAAAAATAATGTATTTTTTAAAGTATTAGAAAAAATTAAAAAACATTTACCTTCCATCGTTCATATTTTATACAAAAGAATTTTTATGTAAAGTATTTATACCTAAATTTTTCTTGGGTAAAGAAATGTACTTATCATATATATATATATATTCATAATGTGTTCTTGAAATGTAAAATATTTAGAAATTATGTACAATAATTTATAAAATTTTATTCTTCAATTTCAGTTCACAAATCTCCCTGAATTAAATTTTTACCTCAAAAAATATCTTTTGAATGAGATTTATTAATTATTTTTATGTCCTTATAAAAAGAAATAATTTATCATTATTTATTTTATTGCTTTGTTCAAATTTTACTATAAAAATATATCTAAAAACAAGAACATCTGAGAACATTTCTGCCCAATGAAATTTATTCGGTATATGTTCACCTCGATCATTTACCCCCAAAGATCTTTGCATTAATTGAATTTGTTTATGAATATCATACGCGAAAGCATATTAAATCTTTTGATCTCATATTCCGTTAGAATTATTTTACCGAGTAATTATATTCAGAGAGTAATTATATTCAGCGAATGGAATTTATAAAGGAATCTGTGTAATCGACGTAACAGAAGGGGAATTGGCGAACGCTATTCATTTTCTCATCCAATTAGAAAACAGAAAACAAAACTCCAATACCAGAAACAGCGTTTATTGCCAAAAGCTCACAATAGGAGATATGTCGAAGGAATCTTAGTATTTGATTAAGTGCGTTATTGGACTAAGGGTTTATTGTCTATAATGAGGAATTAAATTCTAATAAAGTGCGTTGAATGTTTGCAATTAATTTGCTTTGTAAAATCTCTTGCTTATTCAAATAGACAGCGATTCCCACTTATTAAAATGATTTTCTCCTAATTTTATGAAAACCATCTCTAACAAGTAGATTTTCTAATTAATAGATTGATTAATGAAATATAGTATAATGAAATAATGATACATAATGCTTAAGTATAATTCAAAGTATTTATAAATTTTCATATTGTAAATAAGAATTAATTATATCGGATTATAAACACAATTATTCCTGTATAGTTATTCCTGCATTGCGTTTTTGATTATTTCATCATTATTCACGATTTAATTTAAGTAAGATTTGTGTGTTATAACTATAAATAATTTATTATTATGCATTTAACATTATTTTATTGGTTTTTATGCATTTTTTTTTTTTTTTTTTTTTTTTTTTTTAAATATTTCTTTTATCCAAAATATTAAAAAAAAAAAAAAAGTCCTTTAACTCATTAATAAAAAACTAATGCTATACGGAAATGCTTATAAAAAATCGTTTGTCTTTGATTTCAAGGAAGCCTACACAAGCCGTTTAAATTTAATGTAAATTTATATTAAAAAAAATTACAGTAACTGTAATTCAATTTTTTCTGTTTGGATAAAAGTAATATGTTTAAAATTGTTTAAACCAGTTCTAGATGAATCGGCTGTGACGCGTCCCCTCTAATATCATAGTTTACTATAAAAAAAGACTAATAAAAACTAAAAATTTTGAACATCATGAATGGAAATTTGCAATTAAAAATATGATTATTTACTTATTTTATTTTTATAAAACGTATTTAGATAGAAACTAAAAAAAAAATGAAGTAATGACGCTTTATTAGATAGAATGTCTTGATTACTGCAATGCAATTTAAGTGTAATTAGCAACATTTTTCAAGGAAAAAAAAATATATATATATATACATAACATTTATTATATTTAAGTGTAATAAAATTAAACAGAAAATATATAACTCAACTAGGAACATTTCGCATACGGTGTCGATACCTTAGAAGGTTATACGAATACGTAAACTTATGAGGACATAATGCAACTATGCGAAGATAATCTAAGAGTAAAGGCTGTGACGTAGGAAGCACAAAAAATGATAAGTAAAATTATAGACTACAGTTGTGGTTAGTACTGTGCATACTGTCATTAGTTGAAAATAGCTTGTTTAGAAAAATTAGATACATATTGTACTCATATATATATGAGAACCTAATCGAATTCCACGTACACATTTATTAACCAATATACTTGTTTAAATTTTCAAGAATTACCCCCCCCCCCCCCCCGAAAAAAAAAAAAAAAAAAAAAAAAAAAAAATGTCCGTGAACTTTTAATAAAAACGGATATTCTATGTTTTACTTCCAACATATAGACGAAAAAATAAAATACAAATCATTAAGTCATAATTAACAATAATTTTATAATTAGTTAAAATTATGTTTATTCCCTAAATAATATTTAGAAATACCTGATTTTCTAACTATTTTTGGGGATATTTTGTTTAAGCATTGTTGGCAAAATTTGAGCATAGGAGCATTTTGACTGAATTAACTTATCTTTATCTGCATACTAATTGCAATTTTAAAACTTTCAGCTAAAAATATTTGCGTATTTAATTTTATACATAATTTTATACATATTTTTATGATTATTATTTTTTTATGATTATTAATCATAAAATTATTCACAATTGTGACTTCTTTGCACTACCTGTGTCTGATTGTTTAAAGTTTTGTGTTCAATATTTTTTTTTTCTTTTAACCCGTTAACACCCGAATTAATTTCGTAAAATATTATTAGCCGAATATTTCACTTCTAAATTAATATAGACAACTGACAGTAAAATATGTTAACTTAAACAATTCTTCTGATAGTTTTAAATTTAAATCCCATCTTCATTTATTGACGTTTAGTGTTCTAGCGAGAAAAATTCGAGATAGAAAAACTTTGTGATAACAGATTAATTTCATATCATATGTTCACAAAGATCTGGAAAGTAAAGTAATATAATATATATTATTATTCAACTTGATTTAAGTTAGTATACTTGCACAATATATATATATATATATATATATATATATATATATCTTAATATATATAAATCTCGTGTCACAATGTTTGTCCTCAATGGACTCCTAAACCACTTAACCGATTATAATAAAATTCGCACACCATGTGCAGTTCGATCCAACTTGAGAGATAGGATAGTTTAAATCTCAAATTATAGTCGCAATTTTAATTTATTGCTAATTATTTGTCTGTTATTATTTGACAGTCACAATTATCTGTTAACTCCAAATGATTCTAACAGATGTCGATACCTTTCGACTGGGTTGAGTAAGTAATCAATAGATGGCGCTGCTATGGTAAATCTACGAACGTGTCATATAAGCTACATTTTAACAGCATAATTACCACGTGTTGTTGACGCTATAAAATTCTCCTCAAAATATTTACAGTCTTTATTTGTAACAGATTACTTTCAACTTTCATATTTCCTTTCAAAAATGAAACGGGGAAAGTAGAGCGTGGAGCAATTACTCTGTTTCATATGAAAATGAAAGCTGAAATATATTTGGTGCTGCCATCTACACAAAGAATCTTCAACTTTTTAACCTATTAATAAATTTCGTATAATTCAATTATTTCCACTTTTTAAATTTTTGGTGTTAGCATAGCCGGCCACGTGTTACTTAGTCTGAAGTGTAAATTGAATTCATATTATAATGAAGATAATACAGTGAAATTAATCCTGTTTTTTACTTATTTGTGCTTCATTGATCAAAACTTTATAATTTAATCTGTATAATATATATAAATTACGTGTCACGATGTTTGTCCGGGGTAAACTCCTAAACTAAGGAACTGATTTTGATGAAATTTTGCACACTATGTGCAGTTTGATCCAACTTGAGAGATAGGATAGTTTTTATCTCAATTTATTGTCACAATATTGTTTTATTGCAATTATTTGTTAATTATAGACCTTTATTAAAGTTGCTCCAAAATATCTGTGAGTTCCATTAATTTAATTGTTGCCAAAAAAAAAAAAAAAAAAAAAAAAAAAAATACGAGTTCATTTTCTTTCGACATAAAAATAAATACATTTAATCAAACG